>NW_019104497.1:1334002-1382983 GCF_001995035.1 Momordica charantia
AGAAGAAGAGAGGGGCGGGAGTTTTCATTTCTGTGAGAGCTCATGAACAGAGGACGATTTTGATTTGGAAATTGGGAAATTGGGAGAAAGAGATGGCCTCCTTATGCTGCCGGTACTTTCCGGGAAAGTGGACAAGAAACAGGGAAATTCACTGAGGGCGTCCTCGCCGGAACAGAGCGGAAGATGAAACGCGAAGTAGGTGATGAGGAATAAGTTGCTGATGCTGGGGTTAAGGAAGAAGGTCAATGAGAGATGGGTTCTCATTTTCTTGGGCTTCTGAACAACGAAACGATCAAAAATAGATAATCAGCTAATGATTTTTTTCTTGAAAGAAAGTCAGAGTAAAAACATAAACAAAAGAAAGGCGACAGAGACAGAGACGACTTTAGTCAACATTAATATTTTCCAAATTCCAAGCCATCGCCATTAATTATTTTCCAGAGGTACCTTTCTCCTTGCCATCAGATCATATTATATATTTGAAGCGGATGGAGAATAATGGCAACATGAGCTTTACGTTCAATCTCAAATATGTACATCTGATCAACCTTAAAAATTGGTGGAAAAACAAAAAGGAAGAGGCAGTGCTATTGAAGCTTAAACACCTATTTTACCATGAAAACCACAAACGAACAAAAAACTTAGCCACAGCCATTTTGGAGTTGAGGATTTGCTAATTCAAGGCACATTAACAGAATCCAGACATTGTGGCACAGGACCATCCTTCACCAGCACATCATCGATCTTCTCCTGAGCCTCCAACACAGAGAGCACCTAAAGCCAGTGTCTTAAGGTACGATCTGGATGATGAAAAAGAAGATGAAGAAGAAGAAGGTTTGGGCAGCTCAGCCGTAGGCGGTCCAAATAAGGTCGGTTTCGGCGGAATCTGTAAGCCATCGCCATTCCCTTCCAACATTGCCACCACATCACTCATCGACGGCCTCTCCTCCGGCAATGTTTGAATGCAATACAGCCCCACTATGATCATTTTTCTCGCCATTTTCTCTTCTTCCCTTGTGTTGCCCCACCGTACACTCCCTGCAAGATTCTTATATATCCAATCAGGGAAGTACTCTTCACTGCTCTCCCCCACCCCTCCATTCTGATTCTTTCTTTCCCCCACCATATCAAGAACCAACATTCCATAGCTATAAACATCAGACTTATGGGAAACCTTGCCAACGTTTCTAAATATTACTTCAGGCGCCATGAATCCTACCGTCCCCTTCGCCCCTGTCAGCGACACGTAACTCTGTTTGGTTTTGCATTGCTTGGCAAGCCCAAAGTCTGAGATTTTGGGGCGAAGCTCATCGTCCAGAAGAATGTTGTGTGGCTTTATGTCAAAATGCACAATCCTTGTGTTGCAGCCTCGGTGCAAGTACTCTAAGCCTCGAGCGATGCCAATAACAATGTTACAGAGTGTGTTCCAATCCAATTTGACTTCATTTTTCTGCAGTCTTTTGTGGGTTATGTACTTATCCAATGACCCTTTGGGCATATACTCATAAATCAAAGCTCTTTTTTTCCCCTCATAGCAGAAACCCAAGAGAGTTACTATGTTTACGTGCGAAGTTTTGGTGATGCTTACAACTTCATTGATAAAATCTTGGCCATCTTCTGTGGATTGATTCAAAAGCTTCACAGCCACGTCGCGGCCGTCTGATAGCTTTCCTTTGTAAACGGTGCTAAATCCTCCTTGGCCGAGCTTGTTCTTAAAGGAATTTGTGACTTTCTTCAGCTTTGAGTAACTGTATCGCTTGGGTGTTTGTTTGGAATTTTTCCGGATAATTTCTTCAGTTTTGTCTTTGTTTATGTAGCATTTCACTATGTAGTAGACGAGCATGACGATGGTGACGAATATTGCTAAAATGAAGCCTCCTGAAGCAAGTACAACTGAAAAAGGGGTTCCAATTTATACGACTAGTAAACCAATAATTCAATGCTGAAACCTTGTGAATGGTAAAAACTAAAAAGTAGTAGTTTAGAAGTCAAATTTTCTCAAGATTTGATCAATTTTTACTTTCAAATTTCAATTTCATCTCATTTAGACCTGGATTTGATAGATATTCCAACTTTTACCATGTAAAAATTTCTCAGAACTTATTGGGGAGGCTGTCTGATCCAGTTCATCCAATTAGTGGCTTGCTTTCTCCAATGACTCGGTCTATCATGTTTGGTTAGTGAGGAAATTGTACTTGAATGTAGGCCAAGTGGCACATACAAAAGTTAAAAAAAGAGAGAGAAAAAGGCTAAATTACAAAAGGACACCCTAAATCATTTTTATTTAGAGTTACCATAGATGCAGGAGCTTGTCTAAATTAAATCTAAAAAGAGAAAATGGGGAAGAACCTATTATTTTTTAAAGGAAGATTAAAATAAAATTAGGTTTATAGTAGAAAAACAAATTCTATTGATAATTGAGAAAGAAAATATCTCGAGAAAAATTAGGATATTATTTTCACATATGGTTCTAGATTCTTTACCATATCAATTTTTCATTTAAAATATTAATAGATATTTGCTATTTTTTAAGCAAAGGATAAAGCTGAATTTTAGTTTTTTTTTCTACGTAATTTAACCCAAAGACAATCAAAACTTAGCAAATTAATGCAATAAATCTTACAATACTCACCAATTTCGAAAAATAAAATTAGTCCTTCTTTATTTTTTTTAAGGACCCAATGAATTTCTTATCCAAAATTTTCATCAAATTTGCAACTTAAAATGGAGAAGAATGAGAAAGTACCAGGAGCCGGATCAGATCCGCAGACTCCACTTCCACAGATGCAGTAAAATGGGTCCGTTCCGTTTCCTCCACACTTGCCGCCATTTTTCTCGCAATCGTTGCACGCCACCGTATACAAATTCCCGTATTCCACGTCGAACCCTCCTCTCACAGCCTTCTCCACTAATCTCCTCCTGTTATTTGAACCTTCTTTCAATACTTCTGTCGTAACCGTCACTTCGATCTTCATCCCGCACCCTCTCATATTTCTGCTCAAATTCATCGCCGCCGCTTCAAAGGCATAATTATTCCCACTCCCATTTCTTTCCCCTTCCCACCCGCACCAAAATCTGTAATCGTCCGGAATTCCCTCTTGCGGCTGGCAATTGTACCACACGGAGACGTTCCGATTGTTCGAAGAATACATGAACAGATGGTAATCCAGCGTCGCCGTTTCGATTTGGTGTTTGTGTTTCGGGCAGTAATCGTCGAGGAGGTCTGATCTTGCGATTGTCATTCTGTGACCCGATTGGTTGATTCTCAGGACGTTGTATTCGAATGAATTGATTTGAATCGTGGTGGTTCGGTTTCGTTTGCAGTTTAGCTCGAATTCTCGTCGCCCGCAAAACCCCTGCCTCTCATTCCCCCAGAAGGGATATGTTATGTTTACCAATTCTCCGCAATTGTAACTGACACCGCAGGCTTTAAATTCGTCGACGGCATCATCGCCAAAGGATGGCGCAAGATGGAACGCGATGAAGGAGATGAACAAGATGTTGCTGATCGTGTGATTTAGGCCGAAGGAGGGCAATGAGAGATGGGTTCTCATTTTTTTGAGCTTCTGAACAGCCGAATGCATCAGAAACAGATACAATCAACTAGTGATTTTCTAGCCTGAGCTGAGCAGAATGAAAGTCAGAGACAATATAAAAACAAAAGAAAGAAGGGAAGGAGACGACTTTTGGGCAATATTTATGCAACATTGATGTATGAGAAGAGGTTGTTGCTTGAATGGGCAGTATCTGCACCTTAAGAATTTCCATGGAGTGAG
This sequence comes from Momordica charantia, assembly GCF_001995035.1. The sequence goes on from NW_019104497.1 coordinate 1,337,779, forward strand.
AATTTGCTGATAAAATTAAAATATATGTTTTGAATAAGTGATTTGGTCTTGGATGTGCGGACTCCCTCCCTCCCATTGGCTTCCCTTACTAGATCAAACAGAGGTAGTCGCTCTCACTGGACTGAGTTTGTTTATACAACTTTTCAAGTCAAAATTTTATCCATTAAATATTTTCTAGAGCCTACTTTCTGCTTGCATCGAATCATACAGGTTTGAGTTAGTCAACTGTTTACTCCAAAGAAAGGAAAACTATTCAATTCTGAGAGCCTGCTATCAGGGGAAATTGGTTGTTGTTGTCATTCAAGGATTTTAGAACCTAATCACTAGTGGGCTTAAATTTGTGATATATTTCTTTGCTTCTTTCACTTGTGGCATCTATAGAAAAGAATTAAGATCTTTCATACGCTGCAATCTTCCAAAACCCTATTTGACCCGTGAAGAAGAAGAAGAGTGTAATATGCTGAGCTCTATTCAATTGAGCGAGAAAGTGGATGGAGAATGACAACACGAGCTTTACATTCGATCTCGAAATATGTACATCTAAGTTTTAGAAAGTTGATAAAAATTGGTGGAAAAATAAAAAGGGACGAGTGCTAACAAAGCTTTAACATCTATTTTACCATGAAACCACAAGCAAAAAACTAGCCACTGTCATTTGGCCTTGAAGATTTACTTATCCAAGGCACAACAACAGAATCTGGAGATTGTGGCTCTGAACCACCCTTCAGCAGCACATCATCTTCTCCTGAAATGTCTATTTCTTCTGCCTTTCCTTTGCCACTACTCCGATTGTCTATATCCTTCAGAATCTCCAGAGCCTCCAACATCGATGGCCTCGTGTCCTTCACACTTTGCAGACATCGAAATGCCAACTCTGCAACTGCACAAATCATGTCTTTCACTCTCTGATCTGTTTCAAATCCAAGAGACGGGTCAATGAAGTCATGTAATTCGTCGTTTCGGATCTTGTTGATTGCCATTGTCCACAAGTTAATCTCATGCCTGTGCCTTGTAATGTCAACTGCAGGCTTTGAAGATATCAGTTCAACCAATACAACTCCAAAGCTAAAGACGTCGCTTTTACTTGTAAGTTGATAACATTCGTGATACTCTGGATCGACATAGCCTGGAGTTCCTTGTGGAGCAGTTGAAACATGGGTTGCTTGCGTCGGAAAAAGGCGAGATAGTCCGAAATCTGCCACTTTAACACAGAAGTTGTCGTCAAGAAGAATGTTGGTGGTTTTAACATCACGGTGGATGGTCTCAGAAGCATGGAGATAAGCCAGAGCACTTGCAGTCTCTATGGCAATCTTTAACCTTGTATGCCATGAAAGCACACCGGGTTTTGCTCGGTTACCATGAAGATGATCGGCCACAGTGCCATTCGGAATGAATTCATATACCAGCAGAAGTTCACGGCAGCGTCTAGAGGTGCATCCATAAAGGGTGACTAGATTTTGGTGGCGCAAACGTGTAAGGGTCTCGACTTCGTTCATGAAATGCTCAACTTTTCTGTAGTTGTTTTCAAACAACCGTTTAACTGCGACCTGACGCCCATCTCGGAGTTTGCCTATGAAGAGAGATCAAATAACATACAAATTAATTAGAACTTCATACTCAAATCGACATGCTTATGTCAAAAATAACGACTGATCTTTACCATAATAGACGGTGCCAAAGCCACCATCTCCAAGTTCTTTGGCTGGATTAAATTTGTCTGTGGCTTCTTCAAGCTCATCATAAGAGAACAGAGGTATACCCATGTAGTCTTCTGCTTTCTCAAGTTCCTTTGCTGGAGAATCAGAAGAATTGTTTCGAAGGAGAAAGGAGGAGGGAGCATGAGCACGAGCGAGCTTCTTTTTGTGCAAACGGAACCAGATGAAAAAGATTACACTCATTATTATTATGCCTCCAAGACCACAGCAAACACCTGCCATGACATTCCATTTGCAAGTAAAGTTAGTCCACTTTCCAAGCAGGAGATTACTGTAAGGTGAAATCAAGGCCTAGTTTTTACCTATGACGATCTTCTTCCATTTATCATCTTTTGCTGTCATTGTAAGCAATTGGCAAGCAAATCGTTAGACAAGATTGTTTTACCAAAACAATGAGAAAAAACTGTCAAACACAGAACATTACAGGCAGCATGATTCAAAAACAGTTTATAAGCAAGGCCAAGATCAGTTAAGGTTTTTACCGGGCCTTTCCTATTCTACAGCACTAAGATTTCTAGAAAGTTACCCTCTTTGCAGGTCTCGAGATGAGGTCCATCAGGACAAAAGCAAACAAACTTGTTGCTTTCGGATCCACATCGGCCCCCACTATTCTCACAGATGCTGCAGTTTTGGGTGCTCCAATCTAAAGTTAAACCCATCTTCAAGATATCAGAGTAACTCTTCCTCAACAACCCAGAAAAGTCATCATCCCCATTACTAATATGTACGGGCACCTCGACCAAGGATTGACAGGAATCGGAAGAGAAGTTCATAAGCTCCAATAATCCGTCATGGAAAGCTGCAAAAGAATGGAGTTTTCTTTTGCTCGAACAATCAATTGGGTAGCTATAATTGGGAGGAAGGGAAGTACAGTTGTAGAAGAAGAAGAAACCAATATGATCTGAACTGTAACTGAATGGGGTTCGGTCGAGGCTGAAGTTATGAAGAGGAGTTGGGCAGTTCACCTTGTAAACCGCAGCATTTGCCACAAGAAAAGAATGGCTTTGGTAGGAGATATCTCTGATTATATAATCGTCTTGTGAAATTCTGATAATTGGATTTTCATCTTTGCAGGCGATATCGAAACTAGGGTGTCCACAGAAGGGACTGTGTGAATGAGCTATCCAGAAAGGGTAGCTTATATTTGGACCTTTCCCACAGGATTTTGGAGCACAAGCTTCAAACTTTTGGTGGGAGGACAGAGTTTGGTGAGTTAGAGAAGTGAAGAAGATGATAAAAAGAAAAGGGGTTCTCTTGAAATCCATAAGAAATTGAAGCAAGGGATTGAGTCGAGAGTATTAAGCAGAAGAAGAGAAGAATCAGGAAGGTGGGAAATTGGAGGGAAGTTCTTGAAGGAGATTTCAGAGTGTTTGTTGGTTTGAACCAACCCTGTTTGAACAAGAGTTTGGTAGTTGTTTCTGGTTTTAAGTCCTTGAAATCTTTGTGTTCTGATTTTGTGATTGATGTTTGGAAAAAGGAAGAGAAAAGACAAATCATGGTTCAAGCAACAGCAAAGCTCAGAAGTCATTCAGAAGACTTGGAAGTGGGCCACTGAAAGATCATAAGATTGCTTTTGAGAATTTTGTGGCATAAGAACTGAGATTGCTTCCCAAATTTGGATGAAATGTAGTAGGAAAAGAAGAAAGGAGGTTCCTTTAACCGCGGGTTTCACTTTTACCTCCCACAAAATCAAGAGAAGCTTTGTTGAGGCTTTGTTTGCAACGCTGAAAGAACAGTCAACTTGGGCGGCAAAAAATATGATCACGAAAGGATGGTTATAGTTCACCACTACATTTTAAAACACAAGGAAGAAGTGGTCATTAAATCTTTGAATATTGTGTGTAAATTTGACTTCAAAGAAGTTTGGTCATTTAGAAAGGGAAAGCACAAATCTGCCAATCCAAGAAGAAGTAGGTAAAGAGATCAATAGTGGTTTGAGAAGTTTTCTTCTTTGTGATCAACTTCGGATTCACAATTAAATTTTCTTAGAATAGGAAATTAAAACTAAGCTTCAAGTCCAACGTCAAACGATTATTAAAAAGGGTATTTCTAAGAATTAAAGCAGAGCAACCAAATATAAAAAGCTGCCATCATTTGAGAATGGAAAGAATTGACTAATTATATTACTAAAAACGAACCTAACTGTTATTGTTTGAGAATTATTAATGTTGTTGCATTAATAAAAATGAATCTGACCAGCAACTTGTCAAGGTGAACTCACCATTAACAACTAATTATTTAATATTGAAAATTAAAAATATAGATTATTTAAAGGAAACTTGGTTTAAAAGAGATGGAAGAGTAAAGACCTTCGCTAATGAAATTAAAGCTGCTTAGGTTTTGAAGATGCAAGAGTGACGTCATAAATGACGGGGAGCAGAGAGTTGAGAAGGGTATAAGAATAATAGGAAAATAAGGAGTGTTTTTACTAAACTACCCTTTAGGATGGTCAAACAGTTGACTTTGCTATGGCGGTAAGAGGGAGAATGGCCTTTAGAAGAACATGTGGAGGAGGACCGTAAGAATAGGGGCTACTGGCACGAAGACTTGGGAGGCCTCGTACCATCGTTAAATATTTTATAATTAAAATATATATATATATATATATATAATAGAATTTTTTTTTATTTTAAATAACGAGCTCTCAATTTTTCAATAATAATTAATATAAAGATTGATTTTCATTAATTATATCTTCATTTTCCATCATTTTCCGAAGTCTTATTTAAAAGAGAAGAATGTAATCTATGAAATTTTATCTCAGTCATAGATTAGAGGTGCAGTTTTCTCCATGAAAATAGTCCATGAGATTTATCCTATTTTAAATGGGGAGGGAGATGGGATTTGACAAATTTTCTTTATGATTTTGATATTGGAGATGGATGAGATTTGCATTTCTCTAACTCCAAACCCAATCCCATTATGGTTCTTAATTTCTAATCTTCAAATTTTATAATTTTACATTAATATGTTTTAAATGTTAACTGGATAGTTCACACTTCAGCCAAATTCTAATAGAATAAAAAAAAATCTAACAAAATGAAAAATAGTTCACACTTCAGCCACATTCAATAGAATAATAAAAAAAAATAACAAAAAGAAAAGAAGAAGAAGTCAAGATATGAGGGTATTAAACTACAATTTTCTCTCTTTTTTTTGGTTTATTATTAAATTAGAATTTTCAAATCGCATTTATAAGTTAATATTATTCGTGTAGTGTATTATTATTTAATGCGTATAAGATTTGTTGACTTTAAACAGTCAAATCTGAGGATTCCCTTACTTCCACAACACACATTATTAACAGTTGCTGACACGTTCCCATGGACGTAGCCTCAAACTTTAAGGTTTCGTGGGGCCTACTTTTTAGCCTCAAATTTCATCGGTCAGCTAAGATCATCACGACTTTGACTGGTAAGAATGTTGACTTTAACACTATTGGCTGTCTATAAACTCCGTAACATTCTATTGGTTACGACAATTTTACACCGTTGAATTTTTAAAATAAAAATTATAAAACTATCTCAAATATATAGTCACTAGAACATAGTAACAGAGATTTTTAAATCTACATTGCAAGAACAGCTGTATAGAAGTCTTGATAATTTTTTTTCTCTTCTTTCTAGAATTATCCTGAACTTTATTTCTTTTGTCCCTGTAAAATTTCGCTTGTCTCTAAAAGATTTCTAGCTCCACTAGAGGCCTTCATAAATGGCGGTAATAATTTGATACCGTTAAATTTACCAAACAAACCACAAGTACATAGAATATGGTTATTAGAAGTCCGTTAGTAACATTTCCGTGTTTTTAGTTCCCAATTTTATTAAGAATCTCAAAGCTTTTTGCAATTTAGTACATTTCTTATTTTTTTTCATTTTTTTGAAAATATTCTCAAGATTATATAAAAATTTGGGAAACAATCCAAACACACTTCGTTCTCTAGAAAGGGAAATAGACTTACTGGATATGTTTATGCAGACGTAAGGATGTGCATCTCCTCTGTTCCCACAAATGCAGTAAAATGGGTACGTCGCGTTTGCTCCGCAATAGCCGCCACTTTGCTTGCACACGTCGCACGCCATGGTATGCAAATCCCCGTACTCCACATCGAACCCTCGCTGCAGCGCCTTCTCCAGCCGCGCCGTTCTGTTCTCTTTTCCTTCTTCCAATCCCTCTATCGTAACTGYCACTTCCACGTTCATTTTACACCCTCTTATATTTCCACTCAAATTCATCTCCTCAGGCTCCAAAGCATAATTCGCTCTTCCACTTCTTTCCCCTTCCCACCCGCAAAAGAATCTAAATTCGTCCGGAATTCCCTGTTGCGGCGGGCAATCGTACCAGAACGACATGTTCCGATCGTACCAATAATATGTGAGTAGATGGTGATCAAACTTCGCCGTTTCGATTTGATTTTTAGGGCAGTAATCATCGAAGAGATCTGATCTCGCGATCGTCATTCTATGATCCGTTTGATTGATGTGGAGAACCTTATATTCCAGAGAATTGATCTGAATCGTGGTGGTTAGGTTTTGTTTGCAGTTGAGCACGAATTCTCGCCGCCCGCAAAAGTCCTGCCGCTCGTTTCCCCAAAAAGGATAGGAGATGTTTACCAAATTTCCGCAATTGTAATCGACGCCGCAAGCTTTAAATTCACTGAGGGCGTCCTCGCCGGAACAGAGCGGAAGATCAGACCAGACGGAGGAGAAGAAGAAGGCGACGAAGAAGAAGAGAGGGGCGGGAGTTTTCATTTCTGTGAGAGCTCATGAACAGAGGACGATTTTGATTTGGAAATTGGGAAATTGGGAGAAAGAGATGACCTCCTTATGCTGCCGGTACTTTCCGGGAAAGTGGACAAGAAACAGGGAAATTTGGAAAATATGATATATTTTGCAATGGGAACTGATTGAGTTGACTTGACTGTAAAATTACCAATTAATTTGATAGCCGTGAATTGGAATTTTCCTCAGGAGGTGAATCCACCCCAGAAACCACCGTTAGTTTCTTATTATTCAACTCTTCTTCAACTTTTTATTTATTAATCATGGAAATCAACTTTAATAAATTAAAAAGAAAAAAAAAAGATTAGTATGAAGTTTCCGAGGGAAGACTTGACGCACTAGGAATTATTAATTTTATTTGTTTCTTATTTTTAATTACTTTCTTTTAAGGGTCTATTACGCATAATTGTCAATTCCTGAGAATTATCCTACTAGAAATAAAATAACCATTCTTTCTAAGTTCTAATCTAACTTATCGTTAAAATAAAATTCCTTGTGAGGTGAGGTTAGGTGTCGGGTTTTGGTTTGGACTGAGAGGTCAACAATATTGAATTGAGAATAGAGTTGGAAAACAAAATCTCTTCCATTTAATTTTAAGGATGAAAGCGTATCATATTTGAGCATAGTTGTTTCAAATAAGAGACGAGGTATAGTGCATTCTGATCATATCTATTTTGAGTATAGAGGGTCATAAGTTCAAATGCTTAAAATCATCCGGGGGAAATTACCTTCTTTACCATAAATTTGATGGGTATTCTAAAAAAATGTCACAATTTTGTATTTTTTCTAATGTAATTATTTTAATATATTTTTTACTATATTTAAGTTTAAATTCGATTGGTTGAACTGTAACTTTGAAAATATTCCCATGAAATTGAAAGTTAATATATATTACCTTAATTGAGTCATTTTGAAAATAATAAAAGTAATTTTGATCGTGACTCCCAAATATATTTGGATAAAATCGCTTTCATTTTGAAATGGATATGTTTGGTTGTGTTTTTTAAAAAATCTAAAATCACTTTTAAGTTACTCAAGTGTGTTTGAGAGTAATTTTGACATTGCCAAAAATAACTTTTATCATTGTCAAAATCATTCACTTTTCATTTTAGCAAATTAAAAAGTTGATTCTGAAGGTTTAAAATCACTTAAATTAATTTTTAAGGTGATTTTGAAAAATTAATTATACATCAATCTCTTTCTTCAAAATTAGGTTTCACACCTTAGTGAATTAGAGATTTCTTGCTTTTTTTTTGTTAAAAAATAAATAAAAAATTAATTTCTAAAATGGTTATTGTTTTAAATTTCAAAATTGTTTTCCTATTGCAAATTTTGAGAGATTTATTTTTTTCATTTCTAAAAGTTGTCTCTCTTAACTTTTTTTATTTTTTGTTATCCCTGGAATTTTTGTAATCTCTCTGAATTTTTAGTCCTCATCTCCTTTTAAGTTTATTTCTCTCTCTAACATTTTTCTCTAACCTACAAAATTTCTCCCTATAAAATTATTGAGATTGATTATTTAGTTATACATATCATATATTGTTTCATCATAATTACCAAATAAATGGTGTTAATTAAGTTTTTAAATATATATTATTAATTTGGTGATCCTAAAATTACTTTTTAAATCAAATATTAACCATTTAAAACCACTTTTAATTATATGAAAATTATTTTAGAAATGTGTAACCAAACATTTAAAAAAATCAATAAAATCACTTCTACAAAATTCAACTCGTTTTAAAATTATTCTCAACAAGTCTTTAATATCCTAAGTTGATATACAAGTAATTTTAAAAATCTAAAAATGGAATAATAATATATTCAGTCTTTCATTTTGTAGAACGGTCGATTGAGTGTATACATTTGACCATATAATAAAAACTAAGAGAAAGTATCAAATCGAGCATAGCTCAAGTGGTTAAGGCACAGACAGTTTCAGGTGAGTTTTTAATATATTCTTTTGTATCTCACCTCAATATTAATTAATTTTTAAAATCCAAAGTTACATTTTAAATCCCTTAAATTTTGCCTAATTAAACTTTCCAGAACTAAAAAATATCAAATCCCCAAAATGCTTCATTATTGAAAAAATTCGAAAATCTCCTTCCTCCGACTTTTCTTCTTCCTCTGTCGTTCTGTTTCCGTCCATTCCTTTATCTCCGGCCGTCGTCTCGTTCCTTCATCTCCGGTCGCCGTCTTCGTTCTTCTTCGTCGTAGGAACAGTCTGTCTAGCTTCTCTTTCGTCTCCGGTCGCCCGTCCATTGTTTCCGTCCGTTTATCCCGATGTTTCTTTTTTTGTCGTTGGCCGCTCATCGACCATTCGAGCCCTCCGTTTATCCCAACCATTGTCTAGTCGCCGACCAGAAGGTTCGTAGTTTATTTGCTTTGTTTGTTAATTGTAGAGAGATATAGTGATATATACTTTATAGCTAGATATAAGTTATGTTATAATGACTATAGTTTATATCACAATTGTTAAGTGTATGTTGCTTAAGTTTATAGCCAGATATAGTTTATATTTCCATATAAATGAAAAGGTAGTCGGATATAGTTTAAATCTCCACATAAATATATATCTTTCCATACAAGTGTATATTATAACGACTATATTATTGAAATTTGGCAAAAAATTGTAATGAAATGAAACAATATTTTGTAATAAATTTCATTATTTAGTAGAATATATTAATGAGTAAATTTGGGGATTATCATAATAATTGAATATTTTGTAATAAATTTTCTTTAGTATAATATATTAAGGAGTAAATCAAGGGATTATGAGAATGGTTGATTTAGGTCCCACAATAATTTAATGTTTACGAAATCAAATTTGGAATATTAATTTTTTGCATTTAAATAAAAGACTAATTATAATAAATATAAATACAATAAATAAGAGTAAAATCAGAATTAAAATAAAATCTTATATGTAGAAATCTAAAAATGTAAAATTAGAAAATTTTAGATATTTGTGTAAATAAGTTTCTAAAACAACCTCAAAAGACATTATCTGTATCCATTAAAAAAAAATATGTATGTCTAGCGATAATTCACTCATGCTCCTGAATCAATAGGGATGAAACGGAAATAATGAAAAGTTATAGGGGCCGTTAAGCAATACAACTTTCTTTATTTTTGTCTTTTGTGAGAACTATATTAAATAAATAGAAAATCATATTGAAGATACAAACGGTAACATCTTGAAACCGGGTCCCACTCAACTCGGCCAGTGTAAAAGATCGACAAACCTGTAACAACAACAATAATAATTAAAAGACTATTTAGAGGGGAAAAAAAAAAAGAAAGAGAAAGGAAAACTAGCCGTTGTGGCCTCGTGGATTCAAATCGATTGGTCGTACGCTCAGAAACTCAAACGTAACTTTTCGTTTCATAGAGACAAAGATTGCTCGCTCCTCTCTCACTCTCTCTATCTTTCTCTCTCCGATTCCTATCTGAAACCCTAAGAAGGGAAGTTTGAAGCTCTCTCTTACGCTTTCTCTCTCTTCTGTCGCTGCGAATTTTACGGCCCAAGAGTTAGATCTGAATTCGGAGTGTGTTTGCCGTCTAAGTTGCTCCGATCCGCTCCAATTCCGCTCGAATTTAATGTGAGAACTACTCCCAGTTTGCTTGATTTTAGGCAAAATTTTCCTTGAGAACTAGTTTGATTTTGTTTTTGTGGAATGCTGCTTGTGTTTCTGTCATTTCGTTCATTTTATGCTTATAGAGTGAGTTCATGAGACGGAAGTTCCACTTTCCCCTCAAATCGAACGTAAAGCAATGTACCGTTGAGTTTTTATGATTTCTGAACATGAGATCTGGTGTGGAAATTCTTCGATTGGAATCAGCTAAGAAATTTTGGGGGCCTTGTTCTCCAAAAAGGTTTAATGGAGCTCAATATCTGGAGTCCAAGATTAGAAAGGTTACTGGACCGTCACGTGTTTGATTAAAATACAACACAGTCCACATATGATTTTCTGACATCTTTTTAATTTCTCTTTGCATTGAGTTGACGTATGATTTTCTTCAACTCTATTCATTCCACACTGAATTGTGTTTGGTTTTAGTAAATTCATTTCATGATCTTCAATCTGCAGCAGATAATTTGGCTGTTTCTCGAGAAGGACTTCTAAATCTTTAATCGATTCCCTCCCTTCTCTGTTGTTGGTACGACTGTGAAGGAAAACCATACATTAAGTATCACGATGACTATCAAAACTCCTGCAACGCCAGCTTCGAAGACAGAGAGGACACCGGCATCGACCCCTGGAGGACCTCGATCTAGGGAAGAGAAGATCGTTGTTACGGTGCGGTTAAGGCCGCTAAGCAAAAAGGAGCATCAAGCGAAGGATCAAATGGCATGGGAATGCATTGATGATAGTACGATTGTGTACAAACCCCAACCTCAGGAACGTCAAACTCAACCGGCCTCGTTTACATTCGGTACTAATGGCATCCGATCATTGTTTTTTTCCTTCCAGATATTTCTACCATTAATCTCTCTCCTGAAGAATTATATGTGTTGTTTCACTCTAATTATTTATTTGTTGTTGTAGATAAAGTTTTCGGACCGGCTTCTTTGACCGAGGCAGTATATGAGGAAGGAGTAAAGAATGTTGCCTTATCTGCCCTAATGGGCATCAACGGTAAAAAGATTACCAATTCATTTCTTTTTTCGCTCAAATTAGATGATAGTGCATCGATGATTATATATTGTTTTATGTTGCAGCCACCATATTTGCCTATGGGCAAACTAGTAGTGGTAAGACATTTACAATGAGGGGGATAACAGAGAAAGCTGTTAATGATATCTACCAGCATATTAGTAATGTAAGCTTTTAGCGTTTTGAACCGAATTGTTTTCTGCTAGTATTTCGTGCCTTGAATAACCATCAGGTAACCTTTGGTTATTTTACAGACACCCGAGAGGGATTTTACTATAAGAATTTCAGGACTGGAGATATACAATGAGAATGTTAGAGATCTATTGAATACAGAATCTGGTCGGAACCTAAAGCTTCTTGATGATCCAGAGGTATTATTCATAATTAAACGTGTAAGGGTTAAAGGAAGTATGATTCATTGGGTGAATTATATTTCCAATTAACTGAGTAATTGTGATTCCATTTATGCAGAAAGGTACAATGGTTGAGAAATTAGTAGAGGAAACAGCAAATGATGACCAACATTTGAGACATTTGATTAGCATCTGCGAGGGTAATAACTGATGTCCTCGCTTAGTTTGCTTAATGTGGCTTCAGAATATTAACTGTTTGATATTAACTCAACTTTATTTTGTAGCTCAAAGACAAGTTGGTGAAACTGCATTAAATGACTATAGCTCTCGGTCACACCAGATAATAAGGCTGGTCAGTTTTGTTGTGGAAATTATGCACCTTGATGCCCTTAGCTGAAAGGTTTTCTTTTTAACTAACTGATGTACTGTAAATGCTTTGATTGTCTATGCAGACAATTCAAAGTACCCTACGAGATAATTCAGGTTGCGTGAGGTCTTTCGTGGCAAGCTTGGTAGGACAATTTTTTTCACATTTTTATAATAAAATCTTGTACTATTATATCAACTTTTTCTTGGCCAAACTAATTTGCAACATTATGCAGAACTTTGTTGATCTGGCTGGAAGTGAGAGAGCTTCACAGACACATGCTGATGGTGCTAGGCTAAGAGAAGGCTGTCATATTAACCTTAGTTTGATGACGCTCACAACTGTGATCAGAAAGCTGAGGTAAGAATATTTTTCGTGAAAAACATGAACATTCATTGCATCTGAAACTTTTTCTGTATGCTTTTTTCAAAAATATTTTTGCTGCAGAGTTCTATTTTGTATTTGAAATTTCTGTTTATTGTTGCAGTCTTGGGAAGAGAAGTGGTCATATACCTTACAGGGACTCAAAGCTGACCCGCATATTGCAGCATTCACTTGGTGGAAATGCACGAACTGCCATTATATGCACATTGAGTCCAGCCCTGACTCATGTTGAACAATCGCGGAACACTTTATTCTTTGCCACCCGGGCAAAGGAAGTAACTAATAACGCCCAAGTTAATATGGTAATAACCACATTATCCTCACCACAGTTTACGTATGCAAAAGTAAATCTGTAACTCATAACTTCTCATTGGAAAAATTTTGAATAGGTTGTGTCAGACAAGCAATTGGTCAAACATTTACAGAAGGAAGTTGCCAGGCTAGAAGCTGAACTACGCACTCCTGACCCGAAAAAGGAGAAAGATTTTAAAATCCAGCAGGTAATTTATTTACATTTCAATTTGACATTTCTCAACATGAAATTGAGGGAATCAACCAGAACTTAGTATTTGATTAAATCCAGATGGAAATGGAGATTGAAGAATTAAAACGACAAAGAGACCTTGCTCAATCCCAGGTCGATGAGCTCCGCCGAAAACTTGAGGAAGACCAGCAGGTCTGTCTCCCTCTCTCCTATCTGAGTGCACTCACTGACAAATCCGTTCTCCCTAGTAATACATGTTCCTCGAGGACAGAATAACAACATCCATTTTTATTTTCAGGGTTCTAAACCAATTGAATCTGCCCGTCCTCCAGTGAAGAAGTGCTTGTCCTTTACTGGTACACTGTCTCAGAAATTCGATGGCAAGGACCTCGGTCGTGGTATGATATTAAGGCAGTCTATGATGAGGCAATCGTCCACTGCTCCTTTCACACTTATGCATGAAATTCGCAAGCTGGAACATCTCCAGGAGCAGCTCGGGGAGGAAGCTAATAGAGCCCTCGAAGTACTGCAAAAGGAGGTGGCTTGTCACAGACTGGGGAACCAAGATGCAGCAGAAACAATTGCAAAGCTGCAAGTTGAAATTAAAGAAATGAGATCAGTCCGTTCAGCACCAAAAGAAGTTGAGGTTGGGAGTGTTATTGCTACTAACCAAAGTGTAGGTGCTAATCTTAAGGAAGAGATAACACGACTTCATTCTCAAGGTAGCACCATTGCAAATCTAGAGGAGCAACTTGAAAATGTTCAGAAGTCTATTGACAAGTTGGTAATGTCTCTTCCAAGCAATTATCAGCAGTTAATGAGCAGTGAATCAACCCCCAAACAGAAAAGTTATAACAAAAAGAAGAAATTGCTTCCTTTGGCCTCAAGTAATGTTGCCAACCGCCCAAACTTCTTAAGATCGCCATGCTCACCTTCAACAACTTCTCAGCAAGTATTGGAGTCCGAAATTGAAAATAGAGCTCCTGAGAATGATGATGTCGTCTCATCTGAGACTCTGCTCGAGTCTGAGAAAGAGACTCCAACAAAGAGTGAAGAATGTGGAGATGTCTCGTCAAAGGAGAGCACTCCTTGTTATCGAAGATCAAGTTCTGTGAACATGAAGAAGATGCAAAAAATGTTCCAAAATGCAGCAGAAGAAAACGTAAGAAGCATTAGAGCATATGTGACGGAATTGAAAGAACGTGTGGCTAAACTGCAGTACCAAAAACAGCTACTTGTTTGTCAGGTGTGCTATAATTTTTGTTTGATTTTCATACATCCATATAATTTTTGTTAATATCATAACTAATTTTTGTACATATATAATGTTGTATGCAGGTCCTTGAGCTTGAAGCAAACGAAGCAGCTGGGAACAAATTAGAGAGTGATGAAAACACATTTGAGCCGGATGACGACCAAGTTCCGTGGCATGTGACTTTCAGGGAGCAAAGACAGCAGATTATTGAGTTATGGGATGCTTGCTACGTCTCCATTATTCACAGATCTCAATTCTACTTGTTATTTAAGGGCGACCAAGCTGATCAGATTTACCTGGAAGTAGAGATGCGGCGCTTAACATGGCTGCAGCAGCACCTAGCGGAATTTGGCAATGCTAGCCCAGCTCACGTTGGAGATGAACCAACAATCTCTCGCTCGTCAAGGTTTCTCTTCTGTCTTTTCTGTATCTTATTGGTTCGATCTCAATCCATTGGAATGATTACCCTAATTTTTCTCCCTCTATCTTGTTCTTCTCTGTAGCATGAGGGCATTGAGACGTGAAAGAGAGTTTCTTGCAAAGAGACTAACTTCACGTTTGACAGCAGAAGAAAGAGATGCGTTGTACATTAAATGGGAAGTACCACTTGAAGGGAAACAGAGGAAAATCCAATTTGTAAACAAGCTCTGGACAAATCCTCACGACCCCAAGCACATTCAGGAGAGCGCAGAGATAGTGGCAAAGCTTGTAGGGTTCTGTGAAGGAGGAAACGTGTCCAGGGAGATGTTTGAACTCAATTTTGTTGTTCCTTCCGACAAAAGACCATGGATTATGGGATGGAACCCAATTTCAAACCTTCTCAATTTGTGAAAATACATTTTTTTTGTAAGTACCTTCTGATATCAACCTTTTGTACATCTTAATTGATTTTGGAGTTTCCCTCCAGAATTTATATTATTGTGTCAGCTTGGACACAACAAGATTGATCTTTTCGAATCATTAATTCCGCTCTAAATAAAAGAATTTAATTCTGTTAGCTCGTCTGCACCAAACTTCTGGCAGTGTGATTCTTTTGAAATATGAGTTTCTGGAGGCCGCCCATTTATATTTGACTTTGCTGATTATAGTTGTTGGCTGGTCTGCACTGGATGATGCCTGACAATGCCAAATACTTAGCTGCTCTTATGAAATATGAGTTTTGGAGGCCAGCCATTGACTTTCCTGATTATAGTTGTTGGCTGGTCTGCACTGGGTGGATGCCTACCAATACCAAATATTTAGCTGATCTTTTCAAATATAATTTTTGAGGCAGGTACGATACCAGAAAGTTTTGAGGATTGGGGAGGTGGAAGGGTAAGAAGATTTGGTCCAAATCTGATTACTATTACAAACAACATAACAGAACAAGATCTAAGACAAGAAAAAGGGGATGTCATAAGAGCAGGATCCAACACGATATTACTCCCATCTCAATAACATACACTCACTGAAGTCAAACACACACATATAGATTATCTTTTAACTAATATCAAACACATAATATTGGATGCAGGCCAGTAGAAATGACAGGTCTCTTTGTCCCCTTGATGGAGGAAGGCCTTTGGGTGGGGGGGCCAAATCTTAGCACTTGGGAAATGGAGTTCCACAGGTGTTAGCAACTTTCCTGGCATTGGGAGAGTCCACAAACTTCTTGAGGGTGGGGTTCTGCATGTACTTGCAGAGGCAGGGTTTCTGTTCCTTAATCTTAGAGCAGCAGAGCTTAGAAGGTGGAACTGCAGATGTAATTGCACTCACACAGGAGCTCAGTTGCACTGGACTGCAAGTCACTGCCACTGAGACCTCCACCATGATAAACATCACCAAGATGCTCAGTGCAATCTGTGGTGCCTTCATTTTTTCCCTCTGAGGATACCTGAACTTCCCTTCAGGTGTGTATAAGAGAGAGATTTAAAAGAGAGGAAGTGTGAGAGATGTGGGATGTTGTGTGAAAATGTCTTAAGTTGCTTCTCAATTTATAGCCTGGAGAATATGGTCTGAAAAAAGATTTAAAGAAAATTATACAGAGAGCAGGAGATCATCATCATGGATTCATGTTCACATTTCTGTTTTGTAGGTTATCAAAGTTAACAACAGTAGAAGGCACTAGGAAGAGAAAATTTCCTGAAATTTTGGCTACTTTGGAAAACGCAGTACAAAAGGACAAATACCAGAGTCAAAGATCTCTTGTGCTACCAACTGGGCTTCTCAATCATTGCAGCAAATTTCAAAGGGGCAGCAGCTCCCTCTGACATTTCTCCTTCATATTGTAAGGTAATCTTCTATACTAGTTACTGAATAATATAGAAGCTTAAGTCATATCTTTCATACACATTGATTTATGTTGGAAGGTAACTACATAAATGTGCATAACTTAACTCAGTGCCTATCTTATTAAAAAAAGATGAGCCTCTAGAAATGTTATTGAGTAAGTAGTTTGGAAGCAAAGATAATAGTAATGATTAGGCATGAATATAGGATCTATTCCAGCATTTCTACCTCAAGTACAGAGGAAGAAGTATGAATGGGCATTTCCTTATCATTATCAAACAATTCTTTTTATCTCTGTTTCTGTTTTGGTTTTTTTCTTTTGCCTTCTGCTTTTTCCTTTTAAATCATTGCTATCATGAAATTATGGAGCCCACTTCTTCTAATGGGACTCTGGTTTCTTTCGGTGAGGTTGATGGAAATAATTGTTACATCTCCATCCATAGGAATAGTTCTTCTCCATTGAGCAGCCACATGGGATATCATCATTGAATTCACCTCCTTTATGGAAATTCACGTTAATAACTATTAGTCACCAGTTTCACTACGAACTTTGTCAAAGAAATCCTGTTGAGCATCAAACTTTGAAATTACACAGAATCGTAGGCGGTTTGATGATTATTTCTGTTTTTGATTTTTGGATTTTCTGTTTTTGATTTTTTGGTTTTGTAGTTTTAAGAAAACAAAAAATCATACCTATTTGATAACTGTTTTTTATTTAAATATGTAGGTTTTCTGTTTTTTAAAAAGTTAGAGTTTGAGAGATATGTTAGAGAGGAACATATATGTTATATATATATGAGCTAATTTAGAGAGAGAAAAAAAAAAGCTTTAGAGAGGGACAAAAATCAGAGAAGGATATAGATACATGGAGCCATGAAAATAAAGTTTAAAGAATTAGAGATGGACTTTTTAGAAAAAAAAAATTGATAGAACTAATTTAGAGAGATAAAAAAAAAGCTTTACAGAGAAAAAAAAATAGAGAGTGAGATATATATTTGAGAGAATATTAGTTAGACAAAGGGACAGAAATATTTGAGACAAAAAGTTAATTACATAAGAAGAAATTTTAGATAGAGGAAAGAGTAAAGTTGAGGAAAAGAAAACATGTTAGAGAAAAATGTCAATGAGAGAAAATTTAAAGGAAAAATACTTAGACTGAGAACGTTAGAGAAAAAAATTAGGAAAATTGTAGTGGGTAAAAAAATGTTTTTATATATTTCAAAATATGTGACTTGTTTTTAAAATTTTTAAATATAACAAAATCTCCACTTATATCAACAAATATCACATATTTATATAAGTAATATAGTAGATGTATATCACATACATTTTATTCAGACACTCGTATCAATATTATATCATATGTATATCGCATACATATATCAATAGTCATATATAGTATTGATATGTTATAGATATATATTATTTGGGTAAAGTTGTTATTTTAAAATTCGACCTCCACTTTTTTAGAGTGTTATATTTGAAAAAATTAAATGCAATTGTCCTTTTGCTAATTTTACTAAATATTTTTATCATATTTGTAACTGTCTAAAATAAAATAAATTAGGAAAAGAAATAAAATTACAGCGTCAGAAATGTTTTAACTCAAGATTCTACTAATATTTTTAAACGAAATGTATTTAGAATTTTAAAAATTATTTTTAATGATAAATGAGCATGAGAAAATTTCACACGAAATGTTTGAAAAATTTTAATGCCAAGAACTAAATTTGATACTGTATATTTTTTTTGTAGCAGGAATAAATTGTAATGTTTACTCTTTTGAACTTTTTTTTTTAAGAACTTAAAAGCTTGATTGAGTGTTTGTTTGGTTTCTAGCTCTATTGATTTCTTTGGATCACCATCTCGATAGGTTGATTTTTTTTAATCGGTTTCTTAATTTGTTGCTCTCTTTTAATCAGTCTTGTAATTTGTTGATCCATGTCAGTCGGTCTTTTGACTTATTGATCTCTTTGGATTGGCCTGGAAGGTTATTTTATTTTTCTTATCAGACAAATCACGTATATCTATGTTGTGATTATGTCTTCCTTCTTTGAAGTTTTTCTTTTTAGCTTGAATTCAGAAGTGTGAGAGTGAGTCAGTTTTCTCTATGATAGACGTAAATGAGCAATAGTCTATTACTAATAGAAATTTATAGATACTAGATTAATAGACGTAAATGAATGATATACAAGGATAGAAAGAGAATGACGAAAAAATGTAAATAGCCACGCAATCGTTATTATTGATTTGCATAGTGTGAGTGCAGCAGGAGACGGGTGCTTAGAATGATGATTAAATGGGGCCTTAAAAGTTATGATAGGTTGCCAACTTTTTATGTGCATGCTCACTTTGATTAATGATGATCATACGGCTCATAATCATTAGCTCACTATCACCGAGCATGCTCCCAATTCTCCACCATATATCTTTTTCATTTTTCCAATTATAATTATAAAAATATTAATTTTAATTTTAATACATTTAAATCCTATATTTGTATATGTTCTAATCATCCTAAATTTGTGTAAAAGTATGTTTTTTTTATGTAAATTTGAACATCTATTACCATTAAATTTTTTTTTATAGTTTGATTTCATCAATGTAATTGTTGAACTAAAAAAACGATAGTATTTCATCATTAAATTGTTGTAAAAATTACATTGTTTTGGATCTCATCATTAAATTGTTATATTACATTAGACAATATTTTAAATGAATAGAATGGTAAAATAAATATGAATCTTATGACATTAAGTACCCGTCTCAATTAAAAAATTGCCAAAATAAAATAAAAGGTAACATGTAAGGTTGAATTTCAATTACTACTGACAGTTAGTTGCTATATAACCTATTCTAATCAAATAACAAGCTAAATTAATTACTACTAACAATTGGTTGCTATATAACATATTATAATCAAATAATAAGCGAAATTTTAAAATAAGGCTAACACGAGCATAGCTTAGCACACGTATTCTATCTCGGAAAGATTTTATCTCTTTTCGACGAAAAAGATTGAGGACAATTCAGAAATTGAAAATATCATCAGAGATTATAAAAAAAACAAACAAATAAATTTAGTTTAGTAACCAAATATGTGTGTCTCAGAAAAAGAAAAGAAAAAAAAAAGTAACCAAATATGTATAAATTCCCTCAACAGATGTTCCAAATACCACGCTGACTTCGGGCCGGAAACTTTAAACTTTTGGGCTCATATGTCGGCCCACTCCTAAGCCCATTTCTCTGTATAGCCCACGTATTTACACTTTTGGGCTCATATAGGACTCCGATTTTTGCTGGGTGACGTTAACAATGGAGTTGAGATTTGCTGACTGCTCATTTAGTAAATTGAATCCAAAAATTGAGCAATACCAATAGAATTATATTATTGATTTTCTTATAACGTCTTGATAACTTTATATATCTAGCAAGAATTTTGATTTACCTTTGGATAACTTTATATATCTCGCAAAAATTTTGATTTAACTGTGACAAAGCGTCAGTAGTAATTAGCATGTATTAAAACATAAATGAAGTAAACTGTTCAAAAAAAAAAATATATAAAGCAACATAAACTTAAGGAAAAACATAGTATCGTATACTTACTTGTTTTTTTGAAATCCAACCAATAACTTTAGTAACCATAATAGATGTCTTTTATTCATTAGGTTCAAATTGACACTTACGACTTGTCCAATTGATTCTAATAGAATCCACATATAAATTAAAGAATCAATTTCATAACGTAATAACAACTATTCTAGTCGATAAAATTCTTTATAAACCACAAAATTCATTCTATTTTCAATTTCTTTACTAGTATTTTAAGAAGAAAAAAATCACACCAGTGACATAGGGCTGCAACCCCATTTGGTTCCATTTTATTTTACAACTTTAAAATCGCATAGTTAAACAGACACTTGTTTTTACTAAGGGGGTGATGAGCACTTTGTTCAATTTGTACTTAAAAAAGAAGATGAACCCGAACTATAATTTAAAACAAATAATACAGAGAAGAAAAACCTAACAAACAAGACTGATTGACAAGTTTTTTTAACTCGAAAAATGGGGAAGAAAAAAATGGTGTTTTTGTTTGAAAAGCTGAATGGAAGAAGAACACATGAAAAGATGAGCAACTGCCTTTCTTGTAGGGGCGAATATGCAAAGGAAAAGCCACAGCCATATCCCCCACAAGCCATTCCTTCCTTTAACTTAGCTTTCTTTACTACCAAGCTTAGAACCCCTTCCCCTTTCATATACACCTAATTTTAACTACTTCCCACCCCCCTTCTCTACAACCTCAAAATACAAAACTAATTTATATTACCTCGTACTTGACCCGTGCTCCGACCTCCGACCCATACCATGCCGATCTACTCCGACTCCGACGATGATTCGGCACCTCCTCCATCAAAGCTCTTCGGCCGACGCCGTCCCATACGTGAAATTCTCGGAGGAGGGAGAGGTAATAATTAAAAGCTACCACGAGTTAGTTTCACTCCCTTTTAGTTTGAGTTTGAGCTACTCTTCTCCTCCTCGTCAATTAGTTTTAATTTTGAGATGAATGGATGAATATTAAAAATACATTCCTGATGGAGGCAGATTTTTATTATAATGAGTTTCTTGTTTCAATTTTGTATGTGTTTGATGAATGAACAGTTGCGGACATGTTGTTGTGGAAGAACACCAAGTTGTCGGCTGCACTTTTGCTGGGAATGACAGTGGTATGGTTTTTGTTTGAGGTTGTTGAATACAACTTTGTCACCCTCATTTGCCACCTCTCCATCACCTCAATGCTCGTCTTCTTCATTTGGTGCACTGGAGCTGAAATTTTCAAATGGTATGTCTTCGCCCACCATTACCCCGCTAACAGTTGCCCCTATATACATCATCATGCAACCGAAACTCCGTCGCTAGAGTTTAAGGATTCATATTGAAAAATATAAGACTGTTTGATAACTTTCTTTTTTGTTCTACTATTAAAAACTGAGCTTAGAAACACTATATCCATCTCGGTGCTCTTTTGTTTTGTTATATATAGTCTTTTTAAATCAACATTCTTAAAATTTAGGCCAGATTTTAAAAGCAATAAAAAAAATTAACTTGTTTTTTATTTTCAAATTTGGGGAGGGTAAGATGAGTGTTGTGATATCACCCACCTTTAGGTTTTATGTTAAACTTTTTGGTGAGCTTAATATGAAAATTTCGTTAGGTCTCTGGCTCCAACTTTTTGGGGCAGACAATTGCCTCCCAATTATAGAGTTAAAAGTTAAAGAGCTATCGATTATTTTTTTAAACAAAAACTTTTTTGTTTTTAAAATTTGGCTAAAAATTCAAAGATATTTTCAAGAGTGGTGAAAAATTTCGTAACGAAAATTGCACAAGCAAGTCTAACTATTAAAAGAGTGAAAACTAAAACGAAAATGTTACTCAACAACAGCGTCATAATAATACCATTTTTGAGATCCAGAAGAATTTTAATTATCATCATGTGAAGATGTCACATTACTTTGAAGTCCATTACTATATACGAATTTAAAAGTAAGCAGTAGTAGAATAGATATCACTGAAGATCATTTAAAGTGGACAAGAGTTGTGCTGCTGGCCATAGATTGGAAGGGATCATAAGATCATCAGATCTCAATAACTACAACAAATTAAACTTTACTGCTGCAAGTTGAGGTTAATAATTACATTAATTAATAATTAGTTGATCATGATTCATGATTCATGATTCATCATCAGGGATCCTCCACGGTTGCCTGAAGTAATATTAAAAGAATCAGCATTCAAAGAAGTTGCCTCCACTTTCCACACAAGAATCAACCAGTTCTTAGCCAAGCTTTTCGATATCGCTTATGGAAGAGATCTCCCGCTCTTCTTTCTGGTAATATATTATAAATTTCACGGGCTTTCCAATTTTTCTTTCTTTTTTTCTCTGGACTAAAAAATCATTAATTATCCGACCTTTTTCTTTGGTTGTGCTTTCACTTTCAGGCAATTGTTTGTCTATATCTTTTGTCAGTGATTGGATCTTACATTAGCTTTCTCAATCTCCTTTATTTCGGTAAGAAAATATGTCACTCAAAGAATCATTAACATTATTATTATTAGGAGATTTTAAATTGAATTATTTGTAATTTAATTTGGCCTGAAAATGATGAATATAATTAGGGTTTGTGGCCATGGAAACTCTGCCATTTCTGTACGAGAAGTATGAAGAAGAGGTTGATCATTTTGCTGGGAAGGCCATTTATCAGACCAAGAAATCCTACAGAAATTTTGATTCCAAGTTCCTCAACAAGATTCCAAGAGGACCCGTCAAAGATAAGAAAGTGAGATAAATAAATGCAGTGTTATTATAAATAATGCGTTTTAATGTAATAAATTCTCTCTAAATAATCGAAGAAGAAAGGCAAATTTGTATATAAAAAAAAAAGGCAATTATATCATCACTTATATTATTGTTTGTTTATACTCCTCCATTATATGTGAAGTTCTTGGATGATTAGTATTGTGTGAATTGAATTAGTTCGTGGAGAATCAATTAATGGTACATAAAAATATTTAATTGATTAAAAAATTAGTGAAGCTTGGGATACTTAATTTTATATAGTAGTGGGTGTTTGTGGGTTAAATTGGATAAGGGGTGGGATGTAGATTATATTTATCCGTATAGGGATCATTGTTTGGTGGAGTTGCGTTCGTTGTGGCTTGAATCCAAAACGTCAAAGATATTTCTTGAAGTCTCAAACTATCTTTATTGAACCATTCAAGGGGATAGAGATATTTTATCTAGCCATATTCAAATTGACAAAGTAAGGGATATTTTGAATATAATTTAGTTGAACTAATGGTAAATTTTGTAAATATAAATACTTAGTCCCATTCAACCTTATATTTAGATTGGGGAATAGTTTGTGTTCTAATTTCACTTCTAATAAGGTATTAATTTTCGTAACTTAATTTAATTGATTAGTCTTCGATCAAAAGATTGGAGGTTCAGGTTCAAATTCCCTCTACACATTGTTAGACTCAAAAAATAAATAAATAGTTACTCAAATTTACGATTCAATTGGATAGAATTATTAGCTATATGGTTGATTTTTTCTCGTAACTTGACCATATATAGAAGACATTTTATATATCAATGAATTAAAATGGATTTATATTTAACTCCATATATTATAAATGTCATAAAAACAACCAATGAATTTTGTCAATCGGCATAGCTTAACGAGTTAAGACGCCATATTTTTCGATCGAGAAGTTGTGAGTTCGAATCTTTACCTTCACATATTGTATTCATACTAAAAAAACAATTAACCAATGAACTTCTATCTTATCACTATTAAAAAATTTTAAATTCCAATTTCAAATGATATACATCATTTAATCTAACAGTAAAAGACACATTACACTTTACTCTCAAAGCTGAAATAACCTCATTTAAAATAGACAAGACATTAGTTAAGTTAGAATTGAGTAATAATATTTGTAAACCTAGTTGGCCTCCAATTAATGCCATGAAAAAATCTTTTATGTATGTTGTGTGGGTAGATGTGATTCCCTCCCATTTCTTTAAAATTAATTTGAGCTGCCCATCAGAAAACCCCCCACTAACCCAAATTATTGAATTTTAAATCATTATTTGAAGTCCCATTATGGATTGAAAGTCAAGTCCATAAAGAAAGGCTTAAATATTATTAATTCATATACCAATTTTTTAGTGCAATTATTGAAACATTATGATCCCCCAATTGATTATTGCCATATGCTTTGCTTCTTTGATTCAAAACATAGGACCAATATATATTGTTTCCTCAATCACTTGTTACTTTCTGTAAATACTACTTTATTCTTAAAGAAAAGTTTCAAATTCATATTTTATGTTTAATTTCATTCTTCCATTGTATTATCACTAAATATTAAAAATTGTATAATGAACTTAAAAATAGGATTCATATAAGTGCAAATATAATATTTAATTGATTCATCTTCTATAACAACTATTGACTTCAAGTTAGATAAGTATTATGAATCATGTTATTAGGTTTTTGACTTTATGGGGATAAATTTATTTCATCAATTTAAAACAATGTATGATATTTTCAACCCAATTAATAAAAATAACTTGACTATATTCTGTATAGACTTGATTAAAAAATATGTTCGGTTACATTAAAGACGTATATTTGTCACATCAAAAAGATTAGGAACAAAATTGAAAAAATCTCTCAGAACATTGAATTTGAAGTCTAAGTTATACTAAGACAAATTAAATTTGATATTTCCAAAAGTGTAAAAAGTATGTTTAATTATTGTTGGAATATAATCGTGGGGTCGCTTTATTTGTATACATGATATTGCTTTGACAATAAAGAGTGGGATAATAATGCAAACAAACACCCAATCCAACCCAACCATCAAGCATCCACTATCTGCTTTAAATTTCCCTCTCAAAATACTGACAGTTTTGCCTCCCAAAAGTACTGGTGCAAATCCAATATCTTTTACCTACAAAATTAACAACAATACCTATGAGAGTATTTATTTCTCATTTACCACCATTGCATATATTTTGTTCGGAGGCTGGTTTGAACGTTTTGGATTCTAGCACCATATTAATATTGACGTAGTTTCATCTCAAAATTAATTGACAACGAGTAGTTCATGAATTCTTAACAACTAGCATGATGATAGATGTTCTCACTGATCAACATTTAAATATTATTCTAAAACGGATGGACCAATTGCGCCAAGAAAAAGGAGGAAAAAGTTATACTCCAGTGAAGTGCAACATTTTGACTTTCGAGCACTATAAAAGAAGCTCAATTGAGAATGAAAACTTCCCCACAACAGCAAAAAACTCAACTGGGTCTTCTCTCTCTCTCAAAACCCATCTCAGAAATAGAAGAGAGATTGCAAAAATGGCGAGATTGATGAGAGAGATGGGCGGTGGTAATGGAAGTTTTGGTGTCGCCGGTGACATTTATTTGCTGTTTTGGGCGGCTCTGTTTACACTCTGCATAATCTCCACCATAATTTTCTCTTGCTCCGACGGCATGTCCAAGGAGAGGACTAATTCCACGGCGGACGTCGAGCTTTACGGCTGCGCCGCCGGGTGTGGCGCTGGATGTGGTGCATGAAAATTTTGAGAAACCCCGGCCGGCCCCTTTTTCTGATCTTTTCTGATCTATAGATGAATTTCACAGGCAACAACAACAAATTATTATGTCTAATTAGAGACGCCTGCTAATTACTGACATCATTTTTGGAACATTAATTGTGATTTAGCAGGCTGAGTTTAGTTTAGTGCTTCATTTTGTTTCTAATTTTATGTGACAAAAATAATTATATATCAATATAGTTTATCTTAGTATCTACTTAACATAACACAATCTTTGCCTTCTTTAATCATATCTTATATCTTTAGTCGTTGGGTATATATCTAAATATTTGAAGATTTTAAGACATTCTTAAGTTATATTTGTTTGTTTTAATTTGTCAGAAATTTAGCAGAATATTCCTATGTAAATTAAAAAAAATGAAAACTAATATAACTGAATTAATTTCAGATTACTGATTTTGGAGGTATAATTGGACTCTTGGCTTGCGTGTGCCATTTGTTAAAGAGAATCATTCTCATAAACAATGTATTAGAGAGTGGAGGAATGTTTAGCGTAGTTTATTTATAAAATTCATTTGAAGTCAACAAGTGGTTTACTAATTAATTACTGATAAAATGATCAACTAACACATAACTAATATTATTGTTAATTTAGTTTAACCAACAAATGAGTCAAGATGGCCGAGTTGGTCTAAGGCGCCAGTTTCAAGTACTGGTCCGAAAGGGCATGGGTTCGAATCCCATTCTTGACATTTCTTTGGGATAAAACTTTTCTTTTCCTTATTTTTTGTTTGGTTTAATTTCAATTGTGCTAGCCTGAAAATGCTTCTAAATTAAAATTATGAACTCAGATCCATTAACAATCAATTGAATGAAATCCTAAATTATTGTCTGAATTTTATTTTATAATATACGCATTCAGAATTAAATAAAACAACCAGAAGAAGAAGAAGAAATGATAAAATGATTCCTTTTAGATTAAAAAAAAAAATTATACAACATTCTTTGAAATCCGAAAGCCCAGTAGTTTCTGTTTCTGAGTCTTGCGGGTCATCTAATAATCTACCCTAATTCGGAGCTTCACTGTGGAAAATAAAAAATAGAATTAATAAGATTTGTTTGTATGGAACATCAAATGTCAAGATGGCCGAGTTGGTCTAAGGCGCCAGTTTCAGGTACTGGTCCGAAAGGGCATGGGTTCGAATCCCATTCTTGACAAACCGATTTTGTTTTCTATTTTCTCAACTACCTACCAGTCTTATCTGCTGAATCGAAATTATGATACAGAACAGAGATTCACAAGATCCATTAACAATCAATCAAGAGAACAAAATCCAAGATCGTTCAATTTCTGGGTATCATGTACAACGTTTCAGAATTAATCAACACGACACAAAAAATAAAGAAGCCCCAGATCATACAACAATCTACCCCTAATTCGAAACTAAACTTCTTTTTCTTTTGCAAATGATTGGAAACTAAACTTCACCGCTGGAATCAATGTCAGAAAAGGAAGAATACGCCAACGGCTTCTCTTCAGATCCGCCGCCGACCCATTTCTTGGCTTGCTTCGCGGCCCTCCATGGCAGCCTGAGGCATCCCCACACCAGAGCCAGTGGGCAGCAGACGCAGCACACGCATGCGCTGCAAAGCCCCTCAGGCGCCCCATCGCAGCACTTGAAGTTGGGGTTTCTCGCAGGCGCCCCAGACGCCGGAATGGAGTATTGGGCCGCCGTCGGTCTCCCCCAAGTTGCGGACACCGGCGCCGACGACGAGATTTTCCTCTCCATTTTGCTGAGCTTGAACAGAAGTCTTCTGCGTAATTAAGTCAGATTCCTTGTCAAAGGTTTGAGCAGAAATGTTTGAATTGGCAACACCGTCGAGTAGCAGCGCTGCGACTGTGTAGATTCTTTATGTTCTTTATTCGTTTCCTTTCCCCCAAAAAACTTGCGGTCTTCTTTTTATGTACTGCGGATCTTCCAGTGGCAACTGGGAACGCCGGTGGGCGCAAAACAAATGCTGGGAGGCCAAATTGCGAAGCTTTTTAAAATACATTTTTCAAAAGTCGAAATATATTAAATCTTAAAAAATATTTAGACCTCCATCGATACAGAAATTTCATAATGGTAAGGACACCATAAATCCTTAAATTTTTAGTGTAATAAAAATAATTAAGCATTACATTCTTCTACCTTGAAATTTTTTGTCCAGTAAATATGTAATTAAATAACCTTCACATGTTGCTTTTAGGTTTTGAATGGATGGAAATTCATAGGCTTTCACTCAGCTTTAATTCAATAAATAACTGTTATCGATGCAAATATTGGCATTTAAAAAATATGTAGTGCATCTTTCTGTACAATTTTCCATTAATCTATTTCCACTTGTTTGGATCTAAGTTCGCATAGACCTAACATATCACCTGATACCCTGATACGTTCGCCTGAATCAAATTAAATTAACTAGAACCCTAAGACTAAGAGATTAAAAATTTTGAAAGTTTTTCCCTAAGAATGTCAAATCAAATATTGACCGAACATGGATATAGAACTCAAGTTATCAACATAACTTATACTTCTCTAATCTCTATCTTCTTCCTCAGAATCACTCGAATCTCTGGCATGACTGAAATCATCTATTTCTTCATCAGTTTCCTCAAACCCGTTTAAATCAGATGCACATTCATCATCTTTAAAATCTTCCATTTGTCCAGGCATTCGCTGCCGAATTTCTTTCATAAGCTCATCATCAGCACCTTCGTGTTTTCCTGACAGCTTCCTCTTCAAAATTGCTTCAAATATCGATGGTAATGACTCGACATCACCCTCGTAAAATTTATCTATCTTCCTCTTCAGCTCTGCAATCACAGAAACTTGCAGTATTAACTCCTAAATCACACATGGGCTACGAAACTAGAAACTCAGAACCACTGGTGAATAAGATGACAATGTCTGTTGATTTTTTTCCTTTTAATGAAAATTAATCTGAATTAACAACTAGCTTCATGGCAGTGAACAGATTTGAAACATCTTTAGGCATGTACAAAAGTGTTTTTTGTTTGTGTTCAACAATACGTGAGAGTGAAGATTCAAATCTGAATCTATGCTTTAACCAATTGTGCTATTTATAGGTTAACATTTTCAACCTAAATTGTTTGTGTTTGGCATTCGCTACAATTCCTCTTTACCTACATACTTCTTCTCTCTCACTAATTTCTATCTAAACATACTCTTGCAATTTTTATTATTTTCACATGATTCCCTAAAATAATGCTCAATTCAAAAAAGATCTTTACTTCGCTTAAAAGCACTTTTAATATATTAGAACCAACAAACAGAATGATTTTTTATTACACTTTATGTTAAAGTCCTTATCATAAAAGAATTTTGATAAAAGCATTTCTTTAACAACAGTTCCAAACGTATCTAATGTTAAGCTGCTAATGTCACTGAATTGAATCGTTTAAATTACACCGGACATAAGCCAGAGATTACTCAAAATCTTCAACTTCAAGTCAAATATTATGCTAAACTAATACCAACTCATTAACTCCATATTTTAACAAAATGACAAAAACTGTACACGAATCTTAAGATTGGCAATTATCATGTCAAGTAGATAAAAACCATCATTTCACGAAATGAAAACGAAAAGTGCAAAAAATCTTTCGACTTGAACTTCCCAATTATCTCCAACATGAATATAAGACTTTAAATGACTCGTGATTTGAAATACAAGAGTAGAACTCAGCACCCAAAATTTCTTTGCAAGTTTAGGCAAAAGTTATAAAAAATCATATTCATAACCAAACGTTGGAGTAGAAACTCATACAAAATATTACCATCAACAATCTCGATTATCCGTAAATAATAAAAATAAACAAATAAATAAAAATAAATCCCAAAATTCCACTTAAGATTTTGAAAATTTTCTTCTTCTCAGAATTGCTAAACAAAACAAACAAAATTGACAAACAACTTTCATATTTGTTTACCTTCGGTACTGACATCATCGTCGACGACAGAATGATCGTTCTGATTCGTGGTTGAGTTCAATCCATTGTACTTGTCATTCTTGGATGAGTAACATCGCGGTTGGAGGGAAGCCAAAACGGCAAATCGAGCCGGAAAGTGACCGGAGCACGGGGTTTGAAGGGGAGGAGAGATGGAAACGCTCCGAGCATAGACATTGAAGACAGCTCTCCATAGAGCTCGATTCATGGCGTTCCTTAAGAGTTCTAGGGTTTAGCCCCATTTTCTCGAGATTTATGCCCGGAAAGGCAATATACAAAGACGAAGGAGAGTGATCGTCCAGTCAAGTTAGCTGCTGTCTATGTGGGCTGAGGCCCATTAGAATGAAATTGGGCCGGCCTTCTGTGGCCCACTAAGTGCTCCTCAATAACTAATTTTGTAATTTTCTTCATTTTGTTTAATATTTTCTAAAACGCGAACTTCTGATTAAGGACGTGTTCTTTTCAATTTTTACCATTACAATAAATCCAATTATAGTTTTATTTTTCAAAGACAAAAGGAAAAAGTAATTTTTTTTTTAAGATAAAAACGTAGAATAATAAAATCCTCAATAGTTATATAATTATTTTAAAATTTAAACTTTTCTGGTTTAAATTCAACTTTTAGTTGATAAATTTGTTATTTTATGTAAATGCATGGTCTTAATGATCAGAAATCTATCTAATATTTTGATTAATCAAGATATGCATGTTAAACATGGTCCTAATACTAATTTAAAATACTCCCATATGTATTGTTAATTTTTTAGCAAATAATATTTGAATTTAAATATTTAAGAGTATATAGCATGTTCGAAAATTTTTGTAAAATTCAAAATTTATATCTAACAGCTATCAAGGGAAGCTATAATGTGTTTAAAAAGAGAAAAATAATAATTTTTAATTGCATTGAAGTTCACAAATATTTTTTATCAAAAGTTCTCGTACATCCCGATATAATATTCTCATCTCCAATTATATAACATAATTTTATAATAACATCTTCAAAGGCCAAAAATAACCACCTTGATATAATTAACCAGTTAATTAATTAATAATAAGAAAAGTGTGTTAAGTATAAGAGAGAACATTAAATAAAAGGATAATTCCGTGATGTGCATTACGACAAGAACAAAAGAATAAGGAAGAAACAATGGCATCGAGTCTATAAAACAATTCATTGTGTCTCCAATTTTCGGGGTCGGTATAATTTGCTTTTTCTTTTTTTTTTTACTTTTCATTTTGGTATTTGTGAAGGCTTTTAGTTTCCCAATGCAAACCTATTTGTATATTTTTTTATTTTGCAATGGTTAACCTATTTATATTCTTGTTCTTATTTTGAAACACTGCTTTTGGTAAAATTATATTTTAGGTTTCAATTTTGAGGTGGAATGCAACCTATAATTAACATTTCCACCATTAAATTTTTTATAAGAAAAAAAATTAACGCATAAAATAAGATATTTTTCTATGCCTGCAATAACATTAAATGCCACTTTATTCCATGAATATAACATTAACGCATAAAATGGTTATAATTAATCTCATGTGAAAATGTTTTTTTTTCCTTTTACATTTTTTTTTAATGCAACACGTGAAATGGAGATTAAGAAACTTCTAGTCGAAAGTGGGTACTTAATCTATGGACCATATTAAAGTTTGACTTTTTTTTTACATATACCTAATGGTGCTCTATTTGAATTTTCCTCTTACTATTGACACGATGGTACGATGATCATGATGTCAAAACAAATAGTCACGGTGGTGTTAAATAAGCTTCAATGAAGCATTGGAACGGGGCATAAAATCATGAGATAAGAACTCTCTTGCTTCTTTTTTTTTCTTTCTTATTTTCTTATTTTACTTATTTCTTAAATTTTTTAATATTATGCCTTACTCTTTCTATTTTCAAATATTTAGTTTTAGTCCTTAATTTTGTATAATAAAATATTAAGAAAAAAATTATATAATTATTTAATTGATTTATATTATCAACAAAAAAATGGCATATAATGGAGCCATTTTTCACTTTCCACTTGATTTTTATTTTTGTGTCACTTGTTTTCGCCCTTTATTTCACTTCCATGAATATATTAACCATGTCAAAAGTTTGACGAAAAAAAAGAAAAAAGGAAGGTATAATCATCCATTGGGTGAAAGAAAATGAAAATACTTTTAAGAAAGGAACCAAAAGACAGCATGTCACTTGTTACAAATGGATAATAACATTTTTACCATTTTGAAAGTTTATAAAGTAAATTTAAAAAGTTAACATATCTTATTACATTTACAGTTGTAGAATCTATATATACTTTACTAATCTTAACTTATATAGTTACATGCACTATACACACATCATCTCCATGCAACAAATTATCATTTTATCATTCAATTTTTGTTGAAGCAATTTTTGGGAAGCTAGTCGGACCAAGAGTCGGTGAAATGGATCGACCACCGAGTGATCAAGGAGATGTTGGGTCTAGCTAGGAGAAGTCGAGACCCGATAGGTTGTGAACAGAGAA
This sequence comes from Momordica charantia, assembly GCF_001995035.1. The sequence continues at coordinate 1,369,714 of NW_019104497.1, forward strand.
AGGATAAGATCTTGTTTTTTGGAAGATTGAGAGAGTTGATAGTCTTCACGATATCTTTAACTTTTGGAAGTTGAGGCCAAAATGACCTACAAAAAGAGAAGGTGGGTGGATTCCAACATGATGCCGATCTACCATACTTCGATACTTAGTCAATATATAAGCTTATAAAAGAGGTAAAGAGTGGATGAAAGAGAATAACATATCTTGGAATGTTATAAGTCATTTCTATTTATAGGAGATGTGGTAGTGTAAACATATGGTGAATGAATGTGCTTGGCCGAGCAAGGGCCGCACTATAGGTGCACAAAGACCGCGGCCGTGCAATGTCATGGCTATGTGCAAGGCTAAAATAGCTAAGACTGACCTATGGGCAACCTAAAGTGATGGCCGACTTATAACCGAGCTCATGTCGAGCTATATGGTGACACATTGGTGGAACTATTCCCACTTATAACCGCTTTATTTCTGCCCTATTTGCACTATATGTCATCCTAAAATAGTTCTGCAAACATATATACGTGAATTTAACACATTTTTAGTATATTTTTTAATGCATCTCTTAGTACATTCTATAGTGCATCATTTAGCGTATTTTAAAGTATACCATATATCAGATTTTTTAAGTAAAAACCTTTGATAATTTTGTAAGGAGAGACTTTACTATTTAAGTTTTTTTTTTTAATTTACCTCAAATTATTTTATAGGATTTATTTTAAAATTATTAAGATATTCCAAATCATACATTAAACCAAGATCTTTCACATTTTACAATGAAGAGAAAAAAGTGTTTATAGAAACTAAACGCACATTGAAGGAAGGGAAAAGAAAGAGAGTAAAAAATAATAAATAAATAAAAGAGGAGAAGTCAAAAAGATGACTAAATCAGCCTTTTCCTGCTGGAAAAAGTGCCAATCAGCTTCCCTTTCTTTTTTGGTTCTAATGACACAGATTTCTATGTATAAAATTGTCACTTGTCATTTTCATTCTTCTCTCCATCCCCCCTTTCTAACGTCAAAACTCGAATCAAACCATATAAAAAAAATAAAAAGATAAAAAAGAAAGTTACTGCATCCGGATAGACTACTGATGTAAATCACTGAACAGATGTTTTAATCGTTAAACTGTGTTTATGTTTTTTATTTGAGTTCGACTGCAAATAAATATAGAAATTCGAATTTTTGACTTTCTATAGTGGATATGTGTCTTATCCATCTATATTTATTTAGCAAATTATATTAATTATATTTTAATTGGAACAATTCTACCATCTAAAGGATGGGTAGCCATTTTAGTTTGTTTTTATACTTAACCATCAACTTACTCTATTATTTACTTATGGATTGTTAAATTCAATTTTAATCTTAAATAAATAACAAAGTTAGTCCTCTACAAAATTAATTATAATATTATTTATCAACAACTAATCAACCACGCCAATTTATCTAATAAAATACTCAAAATTATTAGTAGCTTATCAAACCCAATAAAAAAAAAGTATTCAAAATTAGCCACAAATAAAAAATTTCGTTCAAACTTCTTGATAGAATGCACAGAAATAAAAATAAAAAGTTAATATCCACAAAAGTAATAATATATTTATAGGTAGGCGTTGAGTGACGTCTAATTCTTACGTACCAATTCTTAAATACCTAAATGAGAAGTGAGTTTCGCTGTTTATAAGGGATTCGAGGGACAATTCTTCAACCTAGTTGTTCCATATCCCAAAACCTCGTCGATTATCGTGAATCATGAGATACATCGACAGAGTATCCGTACTTCGACAAATGAGATAGTGTATTCAAACTCGTAATCTCTTGATCAAATACATGTGTCAATTATCGCTGAGTTAAGGTCATATTGGCACCTTGTAATTACAATTACTAAGGAAACTCAACTGGGAATGATTTGGATTTTCAAAGGCATGATTATCGCGTTTTTTTTTTCTTCTTTAAGGAATGATTATGGGTACTTAATTAGGTTTCAAATGAGATCTTTTTTCTTAATTATGGACTGTCATTATAATATATACTTTTCAAATCAATAATAATTATATCACCATTTTACAAGAGGGAGGAAAATTATATCCACATACTTTTACATTCTCATCAAATTCATCTCTTTACTTTATAAGGCTATATACTTCAATTCATTAATGTCGATGGCCTCTTCTAAGATGGAAATGGAATAACTCTGAGTATTTATTGATATATACACGTTTTTTTTCTTTGTCCAAAATTAAAAATAAAACTCATATTTATGCCTTTGAAAAAACAAATAATTGGAAAAGCACATTTGTTATTATTTTAGTGTAAGAACAACACAATGATTCAAGCATGTAGCATTGTTTGGTTCTTTACATATAAAGACACTTCTGAGTCAAAACAAGACAATCTTCACATGATTTCAGCTCTTTTTGCTAAATTTTGCTCAATCCTTTTTTTTTTTAATATGTGACAAAACCATGTGTTGAAAATCAAACCCATTTTTTTAAAAAAAAAAAAAAAACTCAACCACTTTCATTAATTTATACAACATCATTCTGTTTCATCCTTATTTTAAATCGGTAAATACCCATGAATAAATCCTCAAAATTATCCCCACATGAACATAATTTCTTGATTTTGTAAAGAAAATTAAGGAGGAAGAAGAAGAAGAAGAAGAAGAAGACATCACAACCGTCCATTCCCAGAGAGAATCAACAGCATTTAGAATCCCTACAAATTTTGACTCAGTATTTTCTGGTGTGGGACACTTCCATTCCAGCTGCAATCCATGGTGACCCATAGATCTGACTTTTTGCAGAGCCTACCAATTTGTTTTCTGACCATTATACCCTCCCCTCTCTCCCTGAAGAACAACAGTATGAGATTCAAATTCACTTTTATTTATTTGATAAGTAAGCATCAATCTGGCTTAGAATGCAAAAAAGGAGAGAACCAAAAAAGAAAAAAAAAAAAAAGAAAAAAAAGGGCAAAAAAGGTTGTTCACAGATTCCTGAGTCTGTGAGACTCTGCTCTCTATGATGGCACATACCCACAAACTCCAACAAGAAGACAAACACAGCCCACCTAACAAACAGCACAGGAAAGGAGGAGAAAAAAAAAAGGAAAAGAAATGAGAGAGTGAAATTCGCTTCATAATCACTCTTTTTTTCTTTCCCCTTCTTCATACCTCTGCATTCAAATCTGGGAAGGGAACAAAAAGCTTTGATTAAATTAAAGTTTATTAAAGTTTTATGCTTTTCTCTCTTTCAACTCAAATTCAGTCCCACTTCATTCCATAATCCATTTCCCCTTTCTCTTGCAAACGGCTTAAATTGCAGTTGTATTTGTTCTTTCATTCATTTCCATTTCTTCTCTTAACTTCCCTTTTCCACCTCGTCTTCTCTTTGTTACATTCTAATTCTTGTTTAAGAGTCATGCCTGTTGTTACACAGACTACTACAGTGGGTGAACACATCAAATTGAGAAGACCCAGAGGCCATTTGAGCCAACCCATTTCAGAATCAGATCCAAATCCATCAATCCCTTCGATAATTCAATCCACTCGCTGCAAATCCACCATTTCCTCTCTCCTTCTCTCGACCTTTTCCAATAGCGGCGCCACTGAATCTTTACCCTCTTCAAGTGTCACGAATAGGAAGAAGAGCAACTTCTCTTCTGCAACTTTCAGGGGACTCGGATGCACTGCCTCCGCTTCTCAGCAGGTATCGGTCCCGGCTGTAATTCGAACTTCCGCGGATTGGCAGAAGAAGAAGACGAGGAAAAAAAAGCAGAAGAGCTCCAAGAACAAAACCCAGCAAGGAATTGGTGATGGAACTTATTTTCACCCAAATTCGAATTTCAATTCTGCTAGCTGTTTAGACGCTCAAGATGTTTGGTGCGGCCCTGGAATTGGATTCTCTCCTGATGCTGCTGCTTCTGTGGATTGCGTTGTCGCGAGAAGGCATGCTTCTGGGAGGGGAAAAATTGATGTGGAGAAGATGAGCCAGAGGGAGGTAACTCGCTTTTCTATTTCTTCTTAACATTCTTGAACATCTCTCTTCTATGGTTGTGGGTTAAGCATTCGTTGGTAAAGAAACTTGAGATGTTTATTTTGTTCTGCTTTAGTCATCTTATTACTAGTTCTTCAGATATGGGCTCTTACTGAACTTCCTCGGCTTGGTTTGTTTTCTTGCCTGCAATATGGTTCTAAATCAGTTTGAACCTGTTCAACTTCCATTCTTGGAACTTGCTCCCTTTTCATTCTTCTTTGTAAATTTGAATATTTAATGCAAATGGGTATGTATTAAATTTGAAGGTCCTGCGAATGAAGTCCTCCTTTGGGGCTATAAAAATGAGAAACTCTTGTTCTTGTTTAATGTGTTATAGTTTTAACTTCCTCTGCTTCTACCATCGCCAGCGTTCTTGCTTAGGAAGGCGAACAGTGAACCCCGAGACCCTCTTGTTTTTGGATTCTGATTCTGATCTTCCAACAGCACGGTCATTGGAAGTGTCTCGGAGTCGGTATTATCGCCATGTTCGGCATCCATCCCCGGACGGGCTGGCTGAGGTGAGCCATCATTCATATTTGTACCCAATGCCATAAATATAACTATATAAGCTTCAGTGTTTTATTTTTCTGTTCTTTATTTGCTTGAAATGGTTTGGCAGATCACATTTGGATGTCTTGGTAAGGTTCCGATATTTGAAAAATTAGATATTCTGCTTTTATGAGATGGTTTGGCAGATGGCATCGGCTCAAAGAAACAATTTGAACTTGCTTACAAGCTAATCTGTTTTGCTAGATTACGTTTCCTATTTGGAATGTCTTTGATCTCATCCATTGATTCCAACAGCAAGTTTATAGTTAATGATAGGAATCATGGAAGAAAGCATAGATTAATGTTGCAATATACACCATATTTTGAATCATATAGTGTAAATTTTATCATGTTTCTGTATTGTCACTCCCTCCCTCCCTTGTTTCATAATGATCATATAATACGGGTATGCTCACTTGATATATTATTTATAGCAGATTATGATGTTCCAGAGCAGTTTGCTGATGGGTGGAAGGTTTGATACTCACGATCAATTTAGGGAATTGCGGCTCGATGTTGATAACATGTCATATGAGGTTCATAACTTTCACCAATTCCTTCTACCTCTTCTTTCCTGCAACAATCTGATGTTAACCCATCTTTGTTATCTCGAGATGGAAACAGGAGCTGCTTGAACTCGGTGAGAGGATTGGTCATGTGAGTACCGGGCTGAAAGAAGACGAGATCGGCAAATGTATTAGGAAGATGAAGCCTTTTATCGTAAATGAGCTAGCATCCCATTTATTATCTCAAGTAGATCGGAAGTGCAGTATCTGCCAGGTAAAGTTGTAGTTACTCGAGTCCAGCTTAGTGGTTTTGATTAGAACTCATATATGTAATTGTTCTTTCCGACCTCATTCTTGACACCTAAAATCATTTTGTACAAGCAGGAGGACTATGAAGTAGACGATGAAATGGGTAAGCTGGAATGTGGGCACAGCTATCACATACACTGTATAAAACAGTGGCTTGCACAGAAGAATATGTGCCCGGTCTGTAAGACAGCAGTGGTGGGCCGAGGCTGAACGGTTTGCCCCACCACGTCTAGCACCTCTTCGACTCTGCCTGCTTGTTTTCTCCCCTATGTGGTGTATAGATTTCATTGCCTTTTTACATGAGCAAAGCATTCATTCATTTGTGTGAAGCTTCCCTTTCTACTTATCAGAGATATGATGGGGCGCCATTTTCTTATTCCTCAGTTCTGCAGAGATTTTAAGTAATGGTGCTTTTGGGTTGACTTGATTGCATAGCTTTAAGACCTCAAGGTTCGATGCCTTTCTTATGTTCTTCCGACGAGATTTTGTCGGGCAAAACTAAAAAAACCAGGTTCTTACCAAGCTTTTCAAGATGTAAATTGATGTAATCTGTTTACATTATGGTGTGGCTCTGCCTTTTGTGATTGAGTCAATAGTCGAAATCTTATGCTGATTTGCAAAATCATTTTACGATTACATCGTTCCTATGGCTTGAAATCGAATCTCTTGGGTCTTTTAGCTGACCTCCCTGCCTTTTATTGAATCAAGTTGTATTTACGAATTAAACAAATGGAGAAATATAAGACTTCAGTTTTACTGAAGCAATATTTTGAAAAGTTGATAAAAACATTATTGCTTGGACAATTTCTATTATTATCTGAGGAAAATTACACAGCCCACAATTTTCGAAGCCAGTAATATACCCTCCACAGGATTGTGTGTTTGCTTTACAATTTTGTATACAGCAGATCTTAGGAAATAGATCTTCGTGGATATTCTATCAATAAGGAAGATATACAACTGTTCTTTTGACTGATGAAATGTATATATCTAGAGTTGGATGGTATGGTGAAATCTACCCTAGTCATGACGGTTGAGAAAATTGGTTATCAATGGATATACTTCGCTTGATGCCTGCATTGCATAACATAGAATACAAATGAATCAGAGAGGTTTGTAAATCGTAGTTTCTTAAAAACTTGCTGCAAGGAGAAACCGTACCAAACGACTTCCCACGATATCATAGTGAGCATAGTGAGGACCACCAGGCTTCCCAAGAACTTTGTAGGAAACATACCGCCAGGGAATTTGCTTCACAGTTTCTGATTTGAGCGGCAGAGAGGATATAAAGAGTCAGTGAGGGTGATTAATAAAAGCAGAGATGAAGGCATGGCACACCCAAGAAGTATATTGGAGAAATCCTACCATAAACAGCTTCAGGTGGACAAATGATGTCTTGGTCTCCAGCAAGTGCAAGGATTGGAATGTTGCTTTGGCATAGATGGTCCTTGTACTGGAACATCCCGTTCCTGTCGCGCAAGCCCCCTTCTTCAAAAACAGTTGATAGCTGCACGAGAACCTTTGAAGGCACAGATTCTGGAAAACAGATTATCAATTGTATCAATAAGGGGTGTAGAGTTCAATAGCAATGCTGAAACGAAACCGTCATTTGTAAGTTTCTGAAGTAATCCAGTTATTTTTCATTGACAAACAAAAGGAAAAGTATTTAACCATAGCCATCAAGAACAAGCTTCTCAAGCAAGGTAGGATGTAGCATGTCTCCTGCAGAAATTTGACCCTTTAACCAGGACAAGATATAAGGAGGACGCGATGCGAGGGGATGAGCAATACCAAGCAATGGCCCAATGGGAAACGCAGGAACATTAAAAGCTTGTAGAGGATCTCTCTGTACATTAAAGTTGGATACAACCTTAGTTTCTCATTCATGTATTTGTGAGAAAGAAATTATCTAAAAATAGCTCATACAATCACTTGCCAAAGGTAATAGCAATCTGAGTGATGAATTTGAAGGTCTGAAGTCAAGTGATGAACCCAAAGTCACAACTGATGCCAACTGCGGGTCAACTTTGTTAAAGCCTGACACAAAATAACCGTAACCAAAGGTCCAGAATAGTCTCAAGATTATCAAAATGTCAGAACATTAAGAATTAAATGAAAGGGAAAAGGGACGCATGTCAACTCACTACATCGTGAGATCTTTGCATATAGCAAGATACCCCCCATCGAGTGGCCAATTGCTAGTAACTTGCCATCGTTGGGTTTAGATTGGTTCCTTATGTACTCCATCTAACATGTAAAAGCACATGCATAGAGGTTCATCGTTGGAAATTTTCATTTTATTGAATGTTTTAAAGAAGTATCATCTTCAATGATCCATGAAAAAGAAAATGCACCTCACCGCAGCGGGCAAATCTTCTTCCAAGTAGTGGTCGAAGTCCCAATCATATTTCTCATACATATCAAGTTGTTCCTGGAAGCCTTCTAATGCAGAGGTAACACCTTGTAAGTTAAAAGGCCGCAATGGACCCAGTTGTTGAGCTCCTTCGATTATATCCATAAGATTTTGATTCCATTGCCTAAGTTGAGTAGCAATTGTAGAAGTCTCTCCTGTATCAATTTTTTTTTTTAAAAAAGAAGCTTAAGTCCCTCAATACCTGCAGTTATATATTTGGTCATAAAATGTTATCAGATTAATGAAAAGTAAAGTTCTCAACAGACCATCTTTTGAAGAAATGCTGGAACCCACAGAACTAACATATTTGCCAGTCTCGGCTGATGGACGTTTCTCCAGAGTTCCAGAGCGTATCTGCTCATTTTCCTTCATTTCTACTCTGTCAGTACTAAGGCCAGATCCTCGAACTTCAAGAATCCAAGTATCATATCCTTGGTTGGACATGTAGCGAGCAAATGAGGACTGAAAATATTACATTGTAAATAGATGTGAGAATCGAGATCCAGGATGATCAGATTGAAGTCCACAAAATTGACAGAGAAAGCATAAGAGGGCGAACCTCTAACCTATTTTACAGAAAATTGCGTAATGGTAATTGTAATTCTAAAACTAGCCCAGAGTCCCAGACCCAGAACCAAACCACAAAGAAAATAGATGGCTTAGCTGCGGAGGAATATTGGAAGCTTTGTATGGCATTTGTATGCATTGTTAGACTCCTATTTCTATTCTGTTTTTTCGAGTAGGTCTCTAACTTCTACTTTCTGATGTCCTTGATAAGTTTCCATGTTCTGGTTCATCCTTGTGAGTCTTTTCATGCTCCTAGTAATCTGAAAAGTTTGGGTTCCTCTTCTCAACTCTCAAGTTTTGAGCATTTGTTACCATTCAAATTTACCAGGCAATAGCTATGGTGGTTTCGATTTCAATGGCCATCTCATGGCATGGCTAGCACAAAATGAAAAGATTAAAAGAACAAAACAAAGATACGAAGACAAGAAACGGGAAAAGAAAGAAGAAAATGTATGTAACTGTATCTCATGACTCACCCCTGGAGAAAGGTCATAGCCAAGAGCATTGCTCCCAACCCCTGATAACAGCAAAAGCGGATGATTCCTTGACGGCGCCTGTTTGCAAAAAAGAAAACTCTATTACACACATCATCCACAAAAATCTCCAGACCCATGAATCTAAATTCGAAACCCATGTTCTATTCCATTAATGCACTTGAATCTTGAACTCACAACTTGCAAGTTATACAAGAAAAACAGAAGGAGAACGAACCCGAGGAGAAGGGGGGTAACGCCACAGAGCGAGCCTCCAATCGGAGTTGGGAACAGAGACGTAATGAAGCTCGTCGGCAGTACAGATTGAACTCTTCTCCTTGTTGCCGTACAAACCGAATGCCCCACCGTCAAACGCCCTGACCGCGATCACATTTCGTCGGCGTAAGACCCAACAGCCATCTGGTTTCCGTCGTTGCCGGACTGGGTTCAGGTAACAGCAGAGGCCGTCGCTCCGGCTGATCGAACAGAGATCCGAGCGAGACAATGGAAGAGTGGCCATAATCTCTGGGTTGGAAGAAGATCTTGGGTTGAAGTTATATAGCGTGGAGAGGTTATTGCTTGTGGGTAATTGGTAGGAAAGAAAACTGAAAAGTAGGCTCGATTATAATGTGGGAAACCAGGATTCGTACAAGATTTTAAGGAAAAAAGAAGAATCAGAGGAAAGAAACAAAACTTGGTGAAGGCGGAGGTTGCGTCACGCATTGGGAATAGGCCATAAATTCGCGGCGAGGGGTGGGTGAGTACTGTTGACCAAGTTTTGACCTTTAACTCGCCAAAGTGGACCCCATTTCAGTCGCTGACTTGTGCGGACCATATCCATTTTCCAATTAACATTATCCATTAAAATAATCCTTTACTCATAATTCAAGGAAGCGACAAAAGGGTTTTGTTAATGGAGATATTATTTATCAATTTTTTAATTCCAAGCTTCTAAATTTGGATCTCTCATGTGACTTACGCAATCAAGAGCCATGTCCGTTATTTCTATTTTCTCGGGCGACCAGTTCATTTAGAAACGTTTTATTATGTCGTTTCTTATTTTATTAAAAAACAATCTCAAAATCATGGATAAATTTCAAAAAACAGAAAAGAAAACTTAAAAATTTAATTTCCTATTTCTGATAATGAAATTGCTATTTTTGTTACAGTTGAGTAATAACTTTGAAGCAAGTAGTTAGAATAATATGAAAATGATTTATGGTTCTTCTTTTTTTCTTTTTTTAAGTTAAGATTAAAACAAAAGTTGGCTGGTGGAACAAAAGTGGACAACCCAGAGAAACAAAACAAAGGAAAGAAAGTATACAACTTCATTCTTTCTTTTCTTTTTTTAAGAAGTTGAAAATTAATACAAATTAAATTACGATCTAATAAATTTCAAAACTTTTAAATTTGTATCTAATTGAATATTTAACTTTGTTGACTTTTAAATTTGTACGTAATAGATTATTGACTTAATCAACATTTTTAAAAATTCATAAACGCATTAGACACACAATTAAAAATTTAGAGTTCTATTAGACACAAAAATTAAAATTTATATCTAATAGATTAATTAATTTTAATAATAGCAAATATATAAGGCATCGTCTTATTAAAGACTTAGGAACCTATTAGACAAACGTAATTTAACCTTCAAAGTTCAGACAAAATACTTATCGAACAAGGCTTTTTGATACATCATTATAGCTGAACGATCACATCGCATGATAAGTTGGGAGTGTAAAAGATATGAATGACTTCTGTGTGATGAAGAAAGCAATCTGACCTTCAAACCAACCAGTGTGTGGTGTGGAATGTGGATCATAAAATTATCTCATCCACTGTTATGATATCATTGCTGCTTTCCCTTCCTAGTTGACAAGTTTATCAAGTTTCCAATGTGTTGAACAATTTCAGCAGAGGCATTTGGTTTTGATACTCTCAGTGCTCTCTCAGACATATCTGCCATTTTACTCTCATCACCTGTCCAAAATACCCATACTATGAGAAGATCTGAAGTAGATCTCAGTTTTGACAGTTTACGAGACTCAATCTCGGCTTCTTCGAACAAAGCGAAGATGAAGAGATCATCAAAAAGTTAATGAAATGAGGCAAAAGAACAGAAGAATCATATATTATATTGGTTGGTGCATAGAGTTTTCATCATGTCACAAGATACTCTCGTTTGAATAATTCATCCAACTCTTTTAGACAAATGTCAATAAACCATTTAACACGCTCAAAATCGGTAGTATTAATCTTAACTCGAAAAATGATGGTATCAAGAATAATTTACTGAAAAATCTGACGTTCATCTTATAAAGCGTCTTTCTTCATTTCTAGAGACCTTAACAGGTTATACTAACGATTACTAGATTTTGCGCAACCTTTTTAGATTTCTAGGGAAGCAGGTTTCAACTGTTTCAGGGTAAAGATCTCAACATGATCACAAGGAAATTGAAGCATGCTTTTTTCTCTTTAACAAGAAATGATTTCATTAAAAGAGCATGCTCAACATACCTAATATCTCTTGGATTGCAATTGCAAGAGTAGTTGAATCTAGCTCATCTTCATCTATTACCCTTGAACCAGCCATGTCAGCCATTGTTGAAGCATTTCTGAACTGATGTCCTTCATCTTCATATGGTGACGGTATCTAAAGTAAAGAGTCAAAATACAAGGCTTCTCTCAGAGAATGAAGAAAACTCAGAAGCTTACATGCAAAAGGCTTCATAATGCTGAGTGTGGAAAAGCAATTTCATGCTTGGGAGGAGGGGGGTTGTAATTTGTACCTGAATAGAAGGCTTCCCAGTTGCTAGGATCTCAGAGCAAGTCATGGCCCCTGCTCTAGATACTATGAGATCTGCAGCTGCATATGCCAAATGCAGAGAATGCATGAACCTTCACCAATAAAATAACTCCACTTAATTTCAAGTAAGAAACATTACATGCCTATACTTTTATGAAGAACATCACAAGATGTTTATAATTAAGACATGGAGACAGACGTATAAGGATTCGAACATGAAGCCATCATGTTGTTTGGTCTGTCATGCTAAATTTTTCTCTTTGCATAGATTGGCACATCTCAAACACTAAGACTTTAATTCTAGCATACATATAGATGCTTGACTCTGAAGTTCCCATTTGTTTTCTTAAGCTCATCGAAATGATCTCTCCAGCAGCAACTAATGCAATCTCTGCTCTTTTGTGCATGTCTTCTCAGTTTCTAATCTACAGACAGTTAATATGGTCTCAGAAGCTCTCTCAACTATAGCAATAGCACTCTGTTTTCAATGCCTATTTACTGTCTTCTCAATAAAAGATGAATTCTATAAGCTCTTAACACCACAAACTTCGATTAAGGAATAAACATATTTCACGACGATATCTAGATTTGAATATCAAGACTATAATGAACATGAGGCAAGTTGAGAGGCATTTAATACTGTGTAAAGGATTACGGCGTTAAATGCAGATGGGGATGGTTCTTCACAAGGCTGTCCATCTCATCAAATGTCTCCACGCCAGTCTGCCATATAATATACAAGTTCTTGTTCTCCAACAGCATCTGATAGTACAGATTCAACATGGCAATGTTTATGGCATTGGCCCCCAAAGACCCTCCAAGAACTAGTAGAGTCTTCGCCTCCAGATCCTCGGCCTTCCCTGATCTTGGAAAGAAATGCAAACGTGCCACAGCCTTCGATACGTACTGCCTCAGTGCCAATCTCACCGGATTCCCGCAAACCACACACTTCTTCTTGCTTGGAAAGCACTCAATCGTGGAGTTCAAGATAACAAAAACCACATCCGCAAAATAGGAAAGAACCCAATTCCCAAACCCTGGAACCGAGTTCTGATCTTGGATTGCGAGCTTGACCCCATTAATCAGCCTCGCGGCGAGGCAAATCGGGAAGGAGAAGTACCCACCGGTGCCGATGACAATGTTGTTGGACAATAAAGGACAAAATAGGAACCAGGAGGTAAAAAACGTTGTGCCGTGGGCGGAACCACTGCCTTGAAAGCAAAATCGGCACGACCTCACTGCCGGTATGCTCCCCAAGGTTAACACAACCTCCAATTCGAGGTGGAAAAGTGAATGAATTGAGTGGAGATTGAGATGAATGGGATGATACACAACCTCCAATTCGAGGTGGAAAAGTGATGAATGAATTGAGTGGAGATTGAGATGAATGGGATGATCTCAAGCAACGTTCAACTATCTACATATCCAACAATTCCTCTTAGTTTGCCACGTGTCTTTGACTTTGTAGAAGAAATTTGCCCCAAAAGAAAAATCAGGCTCGAGCCCGACGACGGCGCACGTGTGGGCCTTGGTCTTGGCTTTCCTCACACCAAGTTTATAAGCCCAATACTGAGTCAATGCTTATAAACCAACTTCCCAAAGGTTATTCTT
>NW_019104497.1:1397942-1420196 GCF_001995035.1 Momordica charantia
AAATCTTAGCATTTGCTTCTTGCACCAGTTGCTCATTCAACCCTTTCGCACGACTAATTGCTTTAACCCAAATCTTCACAATCTGCTCCATATACAACAAATACTCAAAACATTACTATCACAGGACAGAACCACAATGTTTTATCATTTAAACAGCAAATACATGAATGTTAAAGTTCAACTAAGCATGGCAACCGATACAAATCATTATTTTCTTCTTTTCTACTTCTCAAAAGCAATTAAGTATAACCCAACCTGGTCCAGTCTTCCAAGAACTTCCTCTCTACTCACGGCTTCTTCCTGACTCTCGTACAATCCAGCATCTTGCAAATACTGAACACTCCAAAAAAAAAAACAACTAAGTTCAGGAGAAAACACAGCATACTTGCAATAAATGATTTTGTTCAAATTGAAACACCCGATAACCTTTTCAAGTTCGCGAGTCTTTATCACGTCGTACTCCGTTGGTCCACTCAACGAAATGGGATCAGTAATGCCTAATCGCTGCCCATTATTCCGACCACTTAATGCAGGGCTCCCCATTCGAAAATAGTACACAAATTTTACAATCTCGGTTTTTTCCTCTCTCGCTCTCTCTCTCTCTCTCTCTCTCTCTCTCTCTCTCTCTCTTTTTTAATTAAGAAAAGGGGATGGCACGAATGTATTGTTTATTGAAATTTTCACAAGTTCTTTTTTTTCTTTTTCTTCCCACCTTCTTCCTTTTTTTCTCTTTTTTTTCACACCTTTTCCCCGTAGAAAATCAGATCAGGAAAGGAAAAAAAATAAATGAGAAGATAATAATCATATAAACGTCAATAATACAATACTGGGAAGGGAAAATCCATTAACATGGAGCCCAAAGCTACAATCAATTGAAACTACAAAGAGAACAAAAAGAAAAAAATGAAAAACACTTGAACCCTAGTCTAATTTTCTTATAATATGAGATTATTGGACAGAGTACAAGACCGATCAGGCCCAAAATTGATACACAAAACTCAATCTCGATGTGAGAAAGGATAATCAGAAGCAGCGAAAAGTGATCGGACACAAAAGGCAGAAAAATTGGTGACACAAATGAGCAACCAGAACACCGAGGGCCTTCGCTTTCAGAGGCTGTGCGAATGAAATTCTTTGACAATCGCCGTCAGCAGAGCTCAAGAAGATCCACCCTGAAAATAGAAAGCAAAAACGTAAAAAGAAAGAAAGGCGGTCACCGCTGGAGAATCCGAGAGGGACAACAGAGATGAGAGAGCTCCAGAGAGAGATATCGAGAAGATATTGGAGGAACCGGCTTAGCCCTTAGGATTTGGGGGCTCCTTTTTCCCCTTTTTTCCTTTCACTTTTCCTTCCTCCTTTTATTTATCTTTTTTTTTTTCCAATATTAGGGTTTGGATTTCACATTTATAAGGTAAATTTATGAGATACAGACCAGCTGCCCAACTTGACTACTTTTTCACTTCAACGGGATTTTTTCTACCTATGATATAACTACATCGCCAACTAAAGCACACTTCAAATAACATATATTTTCGACTTTCCAATTTTCATTTCTACGTATTATTGAATTAAAAAGGAAAAAATTTCAATGTTATTTTTATATTACATTTATGTAATCGTTTTTATTGAATATAGCTCAATAGTAATTAATACATTCTTATCCTATTAAAGCTGTATGTTCAAATTTTTCATTTTTTCATAACTCTAATTTGTTGTACTAAGATATATATATTACTTCATATAGAATATGCGTTGGATTTGTTGAAAACTTGGTAAAATCAAGATTTTAAATATGTAGTTATAAAAGTTGATAAAATTTTCATGATTAAAATTTTACATAAAAAACATTAAAATCAACAAAAATACTCCTTTTTTTAAATCAGAGAATTCAAATCTAATACTTTTTAAGATAGAAAGTTCAAATCCACGTACAGCACATGTGTCAGACTAAGAGATCATGTAAATGTTAGGAAAAAAATTTACAGTTAAGCAAAAAACTCTATTTATTGTTTTTTTTTACAATAAAATAATTTTCATTAAAAGGAATTGGAAACTAAAGAAGTGTTAATCCACGAAAGAACAAAAAAATAAAAATAAAAAAAAATTCTATTTATTAATTGCTTCGATAGGAAAAAAATATCGCTTTTTAATTGCTATTAGTAATATCCCATATTTACGTTTAAATAACACAAAGACAACTGAACATGATATTCGTGGAACATATTTTAAAGGTGTCCGAGGAGAATAAACTTAACTAACTGCCGACCCACTGGATAAAACGCCTTATCTCCAAAATGATGTTGTATTAAAAAAAAAAAAAAAAGACAAACAAACAAAATGGTCAAATATAGTATCTGTGAATTATAAATTAAAATCATCCTCCATTACAATTGAAAGTTTAAGAAGTGATTAAAAAGTGATTGAGAAAAACTTTGGTTACTACATTTTCATAAAATAATGTTATAGAGCAACTTCATTATCAAAATTCTACAAAATTAATCGAGGAGACGACAGCTATTATGGTTCATATTCCTTCGACAACATTCATATTTCCTATTTCTTGTCTTCAATTCTAAAGGCAATCGAAACAAAGACAAGACACAATGGGAGAAGGTGGTTTAAATATTTGGTTTGTTTCCATAAGATTTCTTCACCCAAAAAAGAAAAGCCACATACCTCATAGAACATAGAACACACACATTATACTGTCCATTTGCATGTAATTCCCAATATCATTTCACAGAGATACACAGATACAATTGAAATGGGGAACATAAGTTCACATTAGGGATTTTGATCCAAACAAATAGCAGCCATATGACAAAGTTATTTGGGGTCTTCCTAAAAAAGGAAGGTTCTTAAAGCCGAATGGGTCTGCCTCGAATTCTTGCAGTCCAATTCAAGTCTGCGTTAATCTCGACAGCCAAACACTTCGCTAAACTAATTATTAACCGAAAAACAAGTCTGAAGATCTTTGCAAGTTAAAGGAAAATATTTTGGACCACTCTGCTGGAAAAAGTGAAGCTGATGATGAGCCAAAGTGGAGGACCTTCGGAGTACATGTCACCAAGGTTCTAGCAATTTCAACCTGCCTTCCCACTTTTTGTTTTATTTTTATATCCGTGTGTCTGGACCAGCTTGCACGCACCTCGACTAATCACGGACCAACCACCTAAACCTACTACATTTGATTGACAAGATAACTCGTAGGATATTAAATCCTAAGTAAGTAACCACCATGGTTTGAACCCATTCCCTCCAAGCCCTTTGCTATTTACATTGGCCCTTATTGACCACTAAGTCATCCCATGATGGTTGCCTTCCCACTTTGTTTCTACTTCTCTGAATCCCCCTAGTCTGGTGGCTTCTAGAACTGGCATGGTCATAAGGAGTTGAGAGAGTGAGAATCATTAAGGTTACCAACAAATATGATTTTGATAAGAATAGGCTGGCTTCCGGAGATATGCATCAACCGCAGCAACTGTAGAAGCGCTTTGCATATCATATCTAAGTTGGATTCTCTCTTCCTTCCTTCAACTTTTTCGGTGGATTGTTTCCAAGAATATTGGACTCTTTTTTTTGGGGTAAGAAATAAGACAAATGAAAGAATGTACAACAAAAAACAGCCAACTAAAGGAAGTCAAGCCTGAAAAAGAGCTCTAGTCCTTTTTTTCTGGATAGAGGTGGACGACTAGGCTGTTTACTTCTCTATTGGATGGCTCTCCCTCCCATTTTTTCATTTAAGTACTTTTTTAGTACAACAAATGTGGGGTAGGGGTGGGATTTGAAAATTCAGAAAAATTTTCATCACCATTTTTCCTCCTATCTAGTATCTTGTGGCCACGATTTTATGGAGAAAGCTAGTTAATACTCTTGATTTCTACTTCCAGCTTCCTAAAGCGTGAAAGAACCTACTGTTCAAAGCCTATGTGGCGACAGATTCAATAACAGGGCAAAGTTTTGATCGTTGTCAGGCTTCTATCCAATCCTGCAAGAAATTTGGCTACAAAGAGATAGATGTATATTCAGTATTGACTATTGAGGAAAGGAGGTCTCAAGACTTCAGGAACTGATCTATGTTTCTTTTTCCAAGTGTGAAGTTTAACTGTTCTTGTAATTAATCGTTATGGATATGTTATGGGAAATTTCATATCTATCAATATAATTATTTCCTATCATCAGAAGAATTTTACATAAATCCTACTTCTGTCGGTTCTAAGCCACAGAAATTTCTTCCCGACAGCATAGGATAAAAGTTGTGAGATGAAATTAAACTCGGCCAAAAATTGTGTTAGACCTTTATATACCCCAATCAAAGCAGCACAAAAATTCCTCTGGCAGCATGTGTTAAACAAGTCCATGATCAAATCAAACTGAGACAAAAAAGACAATATTAACTGAATCTTATATCTGGCGAAGAATTCTAGTCCATGAATAGTTCAAAAAGTTGATGAGATCATGAGAATGGCAAGCTCCAATGAAAAGATGAGATCTGTAACAATGATCCAGAATGTCATCAATTATACCCCAAGAATCATTGTAGCTACACATTAAAGACGATAAGTTTTCCTCATACTACCACTTGTTTTAGAAAAGAACGATAAGGTACAAAATGTAGGGAAGAAGAATGGCTAACCAATCCATCAGAAACCACTATATCAAACAGACCATACAAATAAAATGAGCTATCTAGACAATTCCAAGATATGCTAGCCGAGAAAAGTAGTATCACAGAACATCTCGAATAATTGATGAAGTTTGATGAATACACGTAAATTTCCAAAAGTAGAAAATATAATATTAAATGTACTCACCAACATAAGGATCCATAAAATCTCCTAAAGAACAAAAGGCAAGCCAATGAACTATAGGAAAATAGGAGAAAAAAGCACAGTAAAAATTTTTTAGCCATACCAAAACAGAACTAGTTTCTACTTGGCTACTTGCAAAGGGAAATGAAAAACAACAAAACCAGCATGTATCTTTCAATTAAAGCCCACACTCTACCTCACTGTGACAATGTCATCAATTTTCAAAATCATTCGAACACATTCCGTCGCTAGAGTGATTGCACTTGTACTTACAAGCAGCGGCTGAACCACATTCTCCTCCAAGATGTTTGTGATCTGCCCCTTCCTTACATTAATCCCAGTATTGATCTCACCTTGTGCATGACGATTCCTCAGTTCTGTAACAATTGTGATTGGGTTCAACCCAGCATTTTCAGCCAAAGTATATGGAATAACTTCAAGAGCCTCAGCAAAGGAACGAACACAATAACCCTCCATTCCATGCAACACTTTTGCCCAGGCACCCAGCTGCCTGGACAGCTCAATTTCTGGTGCACCACCACCTGCAATCAAGAACCTTTTATTTACCAAACACCTAACAACACACAGGGCATCATGCAAGCTCCGCTCAGCCTCATCAATCACTAGTTGGTTTGACCCCCGAACAAGTACAGTAGCTGTCCGCCCCATATCCTTGATGCCCGTAATCCTAACAATCTTCCCATCTCCCATTGAAGCCTCCTCAACAAGATCTGCATACCCCAACTTCTCGGAGCGGAAATGTTCAATATTCGCAATTGGCAAACAATTGAGAGTCTTGGTAATGAATTCAATGTCATCGCGCTCGACATCCTTAATCACCAAAATCTTGGCTTTTGCGAGGTAATGCAATGACAAATCTGTCACTGCATCTCTCAAAATACTCTTCTGAATCAACAATACGTTGCACCCAGTCGACTTAATCTTCTTAATCATACCCAAAATGTAATTTCTCTCCTCTTTCAATATCCTATCCATCTGGGTATAATCCGAAACCACAATACTCTGCTCAATGTCAGTCTTAGGTGGTGAAATCTGGAATTGAATTACTGCAATCTTCGCGTTCTCCATTCTGGTCGGTCCGCCGGCCGCATGACTTACTTTCTTGTCAAACACCAAACCCCTCACAAGCTCAGTGTCATCCACGGTCCCGCCCAGCTTCTTCACAATCTTAATATCCCTCAAATCTACCAAATCTGGCTTAGCAGGGTCAACAACCGACAGCACAGAATCAACCGCAAGCGGCGCGAGCAGTGTCGAGTACTGACTGACAACCTTACTATTGAGCGAAGTACTCGCCGATTTAATCAACGACTCTCTATCCGATAATTCAACCGGGACAGCCATTGCTGTCAACACGTCGACGGCCTTAATGGCGGTCTTGTGGAGGGAATCGGAGATTACAGTTGGGTGAATCCCATGGGACAAGAGAGAAAGGCACTGTTTAAGAAGTGAACCTGCAATGACGACCACGGTAGTCGTACCATCTCCAGCAGCAGAGTCCTGCGACTTCGAGAGCTCGACGAGCATTTTAGCGGCAGGTTGGAGAACCTCCATCTTATTGAGAATGGTTGCCCCGTCATTAGTAATGATTACCTCGCCAGAAGCCGTGGAGATCATCTTGTCCATGCCTTTGGGCCCAAGACTAGTACGAACAGCATCAGCGATGGCTCGGGCTGCCACGATATTGGCCTGGCGAATATCCTCCTTACGCTTATTATCAACGTAGGACTCGGTTTTTGAGGATCGGGGCTGAGATACAGCGGGAGCCGCCATGGATGAGCAAACTACAGCTCAAAGGATGCCCCGACAGTATGTGAGAGAGAGAGAGAGAGATTTGGAACAAATATTAAGTTTAGAAATGGCGACGAGGCAAACCCTAGAGAGACCAACGCGAACTGAGAGCGGGAGGGGAAGGGAAGGAGATTTCGAGAGAGTAGGAAATTACCAATATAGCCTTGTAGAAAAGTGGTGTTATTTTCCAAAGGCAAAAGTTAGATCTCATAAAATGGTTACAAATACAAAATTATTATTAATTGTACTAAAAAAGCAAAAAAGAACATTAACGGCCAGACGACTCCATTCATTAAATTTATATTTCTCTTTATTTGTTTTGGTATAACAAATGGAAGTGTAGGTCGGTGATTCTCGTAATTCGAAATGAATTAAATTTACTCAACCCATCAATTTATATTTTTTTTAGTGATACTTTATTCATCTTTAAAATAGTATAAGAGTGGGAGATTGTGTATTCGAAGGGGTGTTGAAGTCAACTCTCTGTGCCCCAATAGCAGCGGATCTCTCCACGGTGTCATTTGACATTTGATTTTTGTTTCGTCCAATGTGTTGGTAGGTGATCTTTGCCCATAGAGCAGCCATCTCGTGTTTTTGTCGAAGGTTGCCACAAATCTACTTCGGATCCACAAATCTCGGGTACCAACAGAAAGAAAGATCAGAAAAATCATTTGGGAAAAGGACCAACTTAATCCCACTGTCAAGGAGATAGCATATATATAATATAGCTAGCTATTGCCGCAGAAGCTCAAGAGCTTTCAGCAAAGTGGGTCTAAATCTGTTGATATCAAGGTTCACATTTTGCTTATCAAAATAAACTGATTTGAAAGCCCTCCAACCCCTCTGGTTTTGAATTGCCTGAGGATCTCTCAAAACCAACTCATCTTTTGGGTACTGCTGAATCAATGTGCTCTCTTCCACACTCATATTGTACTCCAAATACTTCAATTCCATCTCTTTTGAAGGCTCTCCAAAAAAGTTTTGGGACACCCACTTGGCCCCTCCACCTCCAAAAGGTACAATCTGAATAAAAACTGCATTTTTGGGAAGGAAAACAATGTTTGTAAGTCCTGCACCATGAACCCCCATCATCACATCACAAGAGTTCACAATTTTTGCAACTTTCTTCACATTCCTATCTGGCTCCATAACAATCACTTTGAAACCCAATATCCTCGCCATTCTGCTGATCTCCCCTGTGTTTGTAAACGATCTGGTTTTCCTTCTTGCAACAATGAGAAGCTGTGGCTTTAACCCCTTTTTCCTTCCCCTGCCTCCTCCTCTGTTTTCAGTTGCTCTGTCTCTCTTTAACGAGTAACAACTTCTCAAGAACTCCCTGAAATCTCCCATGGAGTATGAGTGTTTTTTTGGGTCAATTCTAAGCTCCTGATCATCCCGTTTAAGACCGACAATGGCTCGAGGGAAGCAATGAACTTGTGTCTCCTTGTCGATGCTAATGATGTCAAATTTGGACAGCTTTAAAATAATTGCTTGATACTTTAAAACCCACAAGGTTCTCTATCAGTTATGAGAAAGTGGACCTCTCCATTGAATTCTCTGGCTGTTATGAATAGGGGAATGACCACGTCTGTGAAGTCATGGAAATGGTTTCCTGCGTATCCGCCAGTGGAGAAGAGAATGGCTGGAACAGAGTGATTTCTTGTGCATTGAGGCATTTTTTGGGGATTTTTCACTGCTTTTACTGACCATTCCCCTGTTTTTATCATTGCAGCTTCGTCCACTTTTCTGGCATAAGGTCTGATTTTCCAAGTGCTGTTGCCTTCGGAGATTCCCATGTCAGTTGAAGCAAAAAAAACCGAGGAAGCTTCTCCATCAATTCTAACATTCACATCAATAATGTCACAGAAATCTGTCCAATCCGTCAAACTGCATACTGGTGCTGTCTTCTTTGTAACAATGTCTGCAACAATGCCATTTAGACATTTAAAGCATCAGAATTTTAAAGTTTTCCTCTCCCCTAAAACTTCTAGAATTGAAAGATTACACAGTAAAATGTTGTGATTCCTTGAGAAAATTTCTGGCTCTGTCACAATTGGTTGTCCTACCTTCATTTAATTGCTGAGAAATGATTGCTTCATTGATCATCAGCATTTTGGTGCCTGAACCTCTAGGAAAAATCTGCAGATTCGCTGCAAAAACATGTTTCTGCTTCATTGAAAAGGTCAAAGAAGAAAGAAAACATACTACATCAAAGTGTCAATCCAAATGTATTAAACTTTTTTTTAACCTTTTTTTAGTAATTGTCACATTCTCTAGCTTAACCAAATGTAAGGAATGGAAAACTTACAAATTGGAAGAGGTAGAGGGCCACCCATATGAGATTTAAGCACAATGCAGAAGCTAAATGCACTGAATAAGCAACCAACCAAAGCTCCATAGCCTAACTTCTTCTGCTCATGCTTGCTGAAGCTCCTGGAAAGTATGGAATCGTACAACATATTTTCAGGCCGATTAATGGAGAAGGCTGAAACTTTCACATCAAAAGATTAAAACCCACGTCCTCTGTTTCTACATATAAAAAGTTGCATCTTTGAATGCAGAGGAACAGAGTATGGATTTTGATGCCATTTTCTGAACCAAGACTTGAAGAATTTGAGGTGCATATTTTCAAGGAAATTGGGAATTGTTGCTTCCCACGAATTCGTTTGATGAATGTGTACTAGTGACTCTGAAAACTTAAAAAATTGGGGATGCGAAAGTGACTCGTCGGTTGACTGTTTCAATGAACATCTCTCTTCCTTCCCACCCACAAAGACCCATTTCTCACCAGTTAGTTAAAGGGCAAAAGTTTTCACGTTTTTCATTTTCTGTTTCTTATTATTTTCGTTTTCTTAATAAATAGAAAATAGTATCTGTTTCTCGTTTCTCGTTTCTTGAAACACATCAACGCATCGGAATGAGAATTCGAATTCGAATTCACGATCTTTCAATCGGAAATATGTGTACTAATGAGCGATACTTCGTTTGTTTATTCCTTTTTATAAAGATATATAAAAATAGAATTACATGCTTCAATACCCTTGGATTTAAGAATGGGGAACAAGAAACACGAAACTTGGAGCCAGTTTGGTAACGTTACCGTTTGTTTCTTGTTTATGTTTCATATTTTTTAGAAAAAAAAAAGTAGAATTGCATGGCCTCAAGTACCCATAGATGGAAGATGATAAAACAAGATTTTTTTTACTAAAAAACAATTTCCAAATTTTTTGTACAATCAATTTCCCAACTTTGAGAATATTTTTGAAAAAACGAGAAATAATAAATATCAATAGTTATCAAATGCTTAGATTTCTTAATAAGATTGGAAACGAGAAATAAAAAACAGGACTCATTTTTTTTGTTTCCAAAATTTTTATACAATTTTAATAACGTTTTCTAAAAACCTGAGAAACATAAACACGAATAATTGTAAAATGTTTAGATTTTCTTAACAAAATTAGAGACGAAAAACAATAAATAATAACGTTATTAAATGAGTAATTATACCTACTTTCCTCAAAATCTATAACGAAAATCATAAACGATACGAAACGAACCCTAAATAAATTCATTAATTTATCTTAGCATTAGCATGAAAATTGTATCATCTGCAAAATGAAAATTAACACAACTCACTGGTCTCGCTATCATCTTTGTATCTTGCCCATAGAAGCCTTGAGGTTCTTCTGCAAGTTGTAATCTTGAGATTATTATAATGCAATGGCCTGCATCCCTGCATAGTGATTCCCACGTAACGTGTTTCAAAACATCTATTGACTCTAAAATTTAATCAACAAAACTTAATTCAAATTCAAAATATATTTTGAACTTCTTATAAGATATCAACCAACTCTGT
Source organism: Momordica charantia (assembly GCF_001995035.1). The sequence goes on from NW_019104497.1 coordinate 1,408,422, forward strand.
CGTGAATTTGAGAATTCTAACGATTATACACTTTATATAGTATACTATAATGTCTGTAATTCTATATGCATTAAAATATCATGTCTCGATCAAAAAGTCGAAGGTTCGAATTCTCACTATAAGAATCCATATTGGGGAAGGTTCTTATTTGATAACTCACCAGAGAAAGATCAGAAAAATTATTTGGACAAATGACTAACTTAATCCCACTGTGTGACATGGGAGTAGATTTAGGGATAACAGGCATCAGTGATCATAAGATCATGGAAGCATGGAAGCATGGTTAAGAAAAACTCAAAAAAATTAATTAGTAGTTACTAATATTCGGTTGGGTAACTTTCTAGTTGATTTGCTAAGAAGTATGTGAGTAAAGATGAAGTATGTTGAAATGACTCGTGTCGGGACAATAAAGTGCCGAATCTGGGTTCCAAATCCCCGTCTAGTCTTGGGCCTGGGATGCTACACACTGTCAAGAAGACATATATAATCATGGGCCTAGAACGTTCCACACTAGCTATTGCTGCAGAAGCTCAAGAGCTTTCAGCAAAGTGGGTCTAAATCTGTTGATATCAAGGTTTACATTTTGCTTAACAAAATAAACAGACTTGAAAGCCCTCCAACCCCCCTGGTCTTGAATTGCCTGAGGATCTCTCAAGACCACATCATCTTTTGGGTACTGCTGAATCAATGTGCTCTCTTCCACACTCATATTGTACTCCAAATACTTCAATTCCATGTCTTTTGAAGGCTCTCCGAAGAAGTTTTTGGACAGCCACTTGGCCCATCTGCTTCCAAAAGGTACAATCTGAATAAAAACTGCATTTTTAGGAAGGAAAACAATGTTTGCAAGTCCAGCACCATGAACTCCCATCATCACATCACAAGAGTTCACAATTTCTGCAACTTTCTTCACATTCACATCTGGCTCCATAACAATCACTTTGAAACCCAATTTCCTCGCCATTTTTCTGATCTCCTCTGTATTTGTAAACGATCTGGTTCTCCTCCTTGCAACGATGAGAAGCTGTGGCTTTAACCCCTTTTTTCTTCCCCTGCCTCCTCCTCTGTCTCTCTTCAACGAGTAACAACTTCTCAAGAACTCTTTGAAATCTCTCATGGAGTACGAGTGCTTTTTTGGGTCAATTCTAAGTTCCTTGTCGTCACGTTTAAGACCCACAATGGCTCGAGGGAAGCAATGAACTTGTGTCTCCTTGTCGATGTTAATGATGTCAAATTTGGACAGCTTTGAAATAATTGCTTGATACTTTAAAACCCACCAAGGTTGTGTATCAGTTATGAGAAATTGGACCTCTCCATTGAATTCTCTGGCTGTTACGAACAGGGGAATGACCACGTCTGTGAAGTCATGGAAATGGTTTCCTGCGTATCCACCAGTGGAGAATAGGATGGCTGGAACAGAGTGATTTCTTGTGCATTGGGGCATCTTTTGGGGATTTTTCACTGCTTTTACTGACCATTCCCTTGTATTTCCCATTGCAGCTTCGTCTTCTTTTCTGGCATAAGGTCTTATTTTCCAACTGCTGTTGCCTTCGGAGATTCCCATGTCAGTTGAAGCAAAATAAACCGAGGAAGATTCTCCATCAATTCTAACATTCACATCAATAATGTCACAGAAATCTGCCCTATCCGCTAAACTGCATATTGGCGTTGTCTTCTTTATAACAGCGTCTGCAACTGCAAAACAAATGCCACTTGTATATTTTAAGAGTTCTTCTAATAGACGGATATACTAAAGCATTAGGATTTAAAGTTTTCCTCTCCCCTTAAACTTTTAGAACTGAAAGATTACATAGGCTCTGTCACTATTGGTTGGCATACCTTCATTTGGTTGCAGAGAACTGTATGCTTCATTGATCATCAGCATTTTGATGCCCCAGCCTCTAGAAAGAATCTGGAGATTCACTGCAAAACCATGTTTCTGTTTCATTAAAAAGGTCAAAGAACAAAGAAACAGAGATGTCTTTGTTGTTTACATCAAAAGTCACCAGAAAAAACATACCACATCAAAGTGTCCAAATGTATTAATCTTTAAAACTTCTTTTATAAGGAAAACTTACAAACTGGAAGAAGAAGAGGACGACCCAGATGAGGTTTAAGCATAATGCAGAAGCTAAATGCGATGAATAAGCAACCAACCAAAGCTCCATAACCCAACTTCTTCTGCTCGTGCTTGCTAAAGCTTCTGGCAAGTATTGAATCGTAAAACATTTCTTCAGGCTGATTAATGTACAAAGCTCAAACTTTTCGCATCAAATACTAGAACCCACCCACCCCTCTGTTTCTACGTATAAAAAGTTGCATTTTTTATTGCAAATAAACAAAGCATGGATTTTGATGTCATTTTCTGAACCTAGACTAGCAGAAGTTGAGGTGCATATTTTGTAGGAATTGTGCTTCCCACGAATTCGATCGTTTGATGAATGTCTACTAGTGACTCTGAAAACTTAAAAAAATGGGGATGTGAGAGTGACTCCTTGGTTGACTGCGTGAATAAACATCTCTCTCTAAGATGTGTCTGGTTATCTTTTGAGGAGCTGATAGGAGACATTATTAGGTAGATTGGAATTAGGCTAAGGAAGCAATGTGGCTCGAGCCATCTAAGTAGTATTACCAGTAAACTATACTCGACCAGGATCAAATCATTCGATTGAGTCAACCTATCTAATTCAACTTGAGAGATTCCCCTTATAAATAAGATAATAGATCTAACACATTGTTGTGCATATCTATTTTGCCATTCGATATATGAGTTCGAATCCAAATCACTAATATATGATCTCCACATTATTGAGAAAATGAAAGTAAAATGCGGAAGAAATAATAAAATTTTTAATGTTTGATGAAGAATGAGAAAATATGTAATATGAGACAGTGAAATTCAATAGATAAGAAAATCAACTTATAATCTGATAATAATATTGTAAAGATTGGTGATATAAATTTCTTACGAAAGTTCACCCTATATGTACAAAACTTAACCCTATTCAATAACCAACATGCAATTTAAAACAACATTAAAAAAGTTGAAACTTACCGTCCATGAAACTGAAACCTACAACAGTAATAACATATAATTGAATCTAACTTTAAAGAAAGAAACTTGAAGTAATAAAAAACTGAAAAATTAAATTTAGAGTCAGCTCATAACTCAACACACACAATTAACCCATTCTCTAGCTAAGTAAATTCATTAATTTTTGTTAACATTAGCATGTAAATTTTATAACCTGCAAAAAGAAAATTAATTTTGAGATGTGAAATTATTGGTCAAGGGATTCGGTTTCCATTTTCAAGTTTTGGTATATAGTTCCTTCGGGAAAACGTGGATGCCTCGAAATGCTAAGAACGAAGGTTCTGATTTGATAACCCACCAACCTCCCCCGAGTCCTCCATGCACGCATAATACATTAATTATATTTTTTATGCTAAGGTTCTTCCTATAATACTTATGACCATTATTCCTGTTAAATTAACGGATAATAATATTATTTTATATCAAGGCAATTATAATCGAGAAAATCTATATTTTCTACCATTCAAAATGGGAAGATATCCGATCAAAGATTCAAGAGAAAAGATATCCTGATGGCCTGGGGATTCTCCTAAATTCAGATAAGATATCATACGCATACGTTATTCTTTTAACTTAAGTATCGGAGTTTGTCAAAGGCTACTGTGGTTTTTAGTCTATGACATAGACGTTCAATAATATATAGGTAAAAATTCGAACTTTAAACTTCTTTATTCAGCCATGATATATGAGTTTAGCTTCGTTGAAATTGTTTTATCATGAATTTTGTCTCGTCTGAGGAAGCTTGTTTATTAAAATGGTTTTATCCTCTGTAATCATTTGCATAAGTATTCACTATTTTATTTTGACACAGGCGACAATTGACATGGGCCTCGGCCCAAACTGAAGCCCATTACATGTAACAAGCCAGCCCACGCTAATTTCTCCAAGAGTGGCACCCGTGTGGAGGGTCCAGTACTTTTGTCATGACGAGTCCACAGGCCCAACATCACATGGTGCAATGATTCGAACTCTTTGATCTAAGATTTGAACCATGTTCATGTTAAGTGAAAATATTTACACAATTTTGATTTACCAAGCAATATATCGATAAGATAAGCTATTGGAGTTTTTGGGAGTACAATTAGAAGCGCAAGTATTTTTACCTATACGTATTTTAGTAACAAATATTTAACCACAATTTTATTTTTTATTTCACGATTTTTAAAATTAAACTTACAAACACTCCTTTTAAGTTTAAATACTATTTTGGTCATTATAAATTTTACTATATTTTAGTATACGCACTTCAAAATTTTGTTTATTTTAATTTTTGTATTTTTAAAATGACAATTTGTGTTATTGTACTTTTAAAAAGTGACCAATTTAAATTATATTTGTAAATTTTTTATACCTAACGAAAATCATTGATACAAATTGACAACTATATTTCAACAAATTTAGTGGGTAAAATTTGATGCTACATTTATTTATTTATAAATAAAATTGAAGATACTAAAATAGACACTTTTTTAAATTACGAAGATGGGACCATAATAATATTTGGTAAGTGCAATACTAAAATTAGTTAAAAGTTAAAAATAGATCGACTAAGAATAGAGGTTTTGAAAATACAAGTACGAAAATAAACTAAAATTTAACTATTGATTAAAACGTTAATTTTCTATCAATATTCATGAGCTCAAATATTCAATCAAATTCTATATTTAAAAATAAAAACAAAATGAAAAAAAAAATTGAACGAAACAAAATGGGAAGCTTAAAGTATGAAATGAGTATTTAAACCAAAATTTTATTAAGAAATGTGAATAAAAAATGAACAAGGCCGACAGTAGACGTGCATCCAGCTCATGTTACGGAAAGTGTGGGTCATCATTACGAACCGCACTGCCCTCATTCCGTCAGTTTGACTGAAGTCTACGTGGCACAAAGTTTGGCGAAGGGGTAAGGAATGTCAGATAACGGACTGGTAATTTTATCATCTTCGTACACCTTAAGATCTAGCCCTAGATTTTGTGGGCTCGTTCCTCTACACCCGCTACCACAATCCCCACCGCATCAAACTTCGCCACGTCATCTCAAAGCCCCTCAACTCTCAGATAAGACAAGAATCCACCGCAGCCGGTGCACACGACCCGCAGAGGATCGCCACCCCCAAGCGGGACGAAATTTGGCCGGATGCTCGCTCACGTTAAGTCGTGGTCGGCGCAGGATATTTAAGAAAAGAACGGTAGAGTGCTAACGTACGCAAAAGGAAGGTGGGGCCCAGTGAAAGGAACCGGGGCTGGTCTTGTCAATTCAAACGTCTCTTTCGGTGAAATCGAAGATGTATTTTATTATTATTTTTAATTAAGGAGAAAAAAAGGAAAAAAGAAATTAGGTCAGCAACAGCCATTCATTCATCTCCTCAACTTTACCGATACACGTGGCCGCTCCCATCATCTCAGCATTAACTCGTGGTGTCATCTCGTGATGCGGTATTTTAAAAATATCGGTCCGCTTCTCGATGATATCGATTTCTCCGTTTGGCGAGTTGTCACGAGGTTTTGTCCGTTGGAAAGATGCCGTGCATTTAATAAACGTTAAAGTACAAATATAAAAAGCATTGGGAAAGATATTTGGTCATCTACAAAAACAAAAATAACGATTTGTTTTCATACTGAAATTGGATTATATTTACACAACTTATCCACTGCCAACTTTAATAGTGATTCAAATTTAATTATCTTTCCTTAAAAATTACTATACTCTTAATCGTTGAATGTGACATCCAAATAAAAAGAATGATACATGAATGAACTAATACTACATCCGAATCAGAAATATCATAACATTATGGAAGCGTGGTTAATAAATTGCTCGCGTTGGTCAGTAAAGATAGTCTTCACTCTTCTAAGTAGCTCATATAAAGACAGTAGCATAATCGAGCCGCATGGAATGTAGAGAATGTCAGGACAATTAAGTGTTAAATATGGATTCCAAATCCTAGTTTAAATACTGGAACTGGGGCGTTACACAGAACTAGGTTCATGTTCATAATAAAAATTTTCAATTTTCTATCGACAATATTAGTACTTTTGTGGCGTAAATATTTCTTAAGCACTATAATAAACAAGTCTTTATTTATAGTAATCTTTTCTTATTTCTAAAATATTTTGAGAGGTATTTAATAAGAGTGTCCTTGTGCATGATGTGGGTGGGCAAAGAAATAAAGGGGTGCATGGAGCAATGGGAGATGTTTGGGAATTTTTCGTACTTAAAAAGCATAGAGAAAGAAGTACATGAGCTTGGTTTGCTAACAAAGAAAGAGGCACTGTGACCCATTTATTTGGCCTGCACTGTGCAATCTCTTGTTTGTCTATGTGTTGTTGCCTTGCCTAATTCCCCCATCTCTCTCTCACATTTTTCCATTTAATGTTGTTTCTATCTATGTTTTATAAGTTTTATATAATTTGTAAAAATGGTGCCGTTTTAATAGCAAGTGTTGGACGAGGACGATGGACAATAGACAATAGCTCTCGTGTTTGACATTTGACAAGTAGATAGAATTATTGAAATAATACACAACGTTATAACAAATACCAATTCAATCTTCACTTTTACAAATGTATGTAGTGGAAAAATAATAAATACTGTATTGCATTTATGAACATCACATGATGTATTATTGTTTCATATAAATATAATTTTTTTTTTGTTATACATAGCTACAAACCTAAGAATTTGAAACTTTATTTACTATAGGTATTGATTTATTGTCAATTAAGCTAGCTTAAAATATTTTCAATCAAAAGATTGGATGATCAAAGTTCTATCCTCACACACTCCAAACCATTCATGCGTGGTAGAAATTGATAATTTCATAACTTATCATAATTTATTTGAGTCCAAATTTGAATTTGATAATATTGACTAAATCATCCAAATAAATACTAATATTTAGAAAAGAAAACAAAAAACTTTTCTCCAACTTTTATTTTTCCAAGCCATGCCCATATTTTCCAAAACGCCACGGGCTACTTTCCAAAAGTACTAAAATTTGAAATTTCTAAGGCCTAGGTGGAAAAATTATTATTATTTTTTTAGTAAAAGTTGGAAAAAATAATTCAATAATTAAAGCTACTCCTATGATATTGATTATATAAAATATGCCATAAAGATTCCATTAATTATCGAGTTGTGAGCGTCGGTCAAATTATAGTGTTAGTTCATCTTTCATTTTCCACCCTCCATTCATTTTCACCCCATCATTATCTCGTCTTCATATTCATTTTATTTATTTATATCTACATAATTATTTATTTGTTTATATCGCTATTTACAGCCAATAACCTACACTCAACAAATATTTAAAGCTAAATTACTCTTTTGACCCTATATTAGTCTTAATTTCAGCATTATTTATTGTTTGTTTCCGTTTTGATAAATTCAATTCTATTCTCACCCACTTAAATTTTGGATGGTGATATCAACTAAAATTTTACAAAGACATTTATTATTAGTATTAAAAACAAAAAATAAAACTCGACCTCTGTCCAACAAGTTGTGTAACGTCCGATCAGAGAGGAGCGGTACATGAATGAACTGATATCACATCTAAATAAGAGATATCCTGAAACCATAGAGCATGGTCAATAAAGCTTAAAAGAAATAATAGTTACTACCTATACTAACAAGGTATACATTCATTTTCGGTAACTCAATCGTAAGAACTCAAAAGTTAAACGTACTTGACCTGGAGCAATCTTAGGAGTCGTGTTGGTCTGTAGGGATAGTCTACGCTCTTGTAAGTAGCTCAAAACTAGATGGTGGTGCGTTCGGTTCGCAGGGGATGCAGGAGAACGTCGGGAAAAAGATGTGTCGAATATGGATTTCGAATCCTGGGCCTGGGGCGTTACAAGTTGCTAGTTATATATATATATATATATATATATATATATAACAATTTGTCAATTGGGGTAAGTTTAAATTATAGCTTAAAAGGTCATAAACTCGAATCATAGTCTCTGTAAAAATAGAATTTACAGCGTACCTTCATTATGAATCTTTATCCTACCATTAGAATTAAAAAAATCTATTACATTTTCCTACCAATAACATACATATAAAAAACCAAAAACCATAACTATAAATGAACTAATATCTAGTAATTAAAGCAAAACATCGAGCTTATTATAAATAAATGTCAAAAAGACGAAGAGAGAGAAATTTAATCTCCAAAATTTATAATGAACTAATATCTAGTAATTAAAGCAAAACATCGAGCTTATTATAAATAAATGTCAAAAAGACGAAGAGAGAGAAATTTAATCTCCAAAATTTATAGGTTTTGTTTCAAATAAGTAACTAACTACAAACTATGAAATTCTATTGTCAATTAGAAGAGAGATTATATAAATATATAAGTAAATATCACATATATATATTTTTAGTACAATAAATGGAGGTGGGAGATCAAACTCACAATATATTGATTGGAGATATACGCTAATCATTATTGAGTTATGCTCATTTTGACAAGAACGATATATTTTAATAGGAGACATTCGACATGAAACCAAAAGTAGAAACGGAGAGAGTTGATTGTCGCAGCACAAACTATATATCTCATTACCAAATCACAACGGGACATGAACTTAAATATATAATGGAAACCCCAACAGTTCACATGAAAGGAAAAAGAGAGAAAAATAATTGAAAAAGTGGGAATCTCAGAAGGCGCATCCCGAGATATTTTTCCTTGGTAGGAGCAAGAAAACAGCCTAGCTCCTGCTCAAACCCCACACCGTTTTCCACTATTTTTTTATCCTCCCTTCTCCCTCTCCCTCGCCTTTGCACTATAAAAATTTAATGCCCCAATCCTTTCAACTTCAATTTCAACCCTCTTTCCTTTCTCCTCTTCTCTTTTTCATGGCCCATTTCCACACTCCTTATTCCCCCCTCCTGCCTTTTTTCCCCATAAAGCTCCATGCTTTACACTGCACTTCATTCTCTCTTCTAGGGTTTTTTTCTGGCTCAGCTTCAGTTCTTTCTCATCAGGACCTGAATCCATCCGATCCCATCTGGGTTTTTGTTATTATTTACTTGGTTCTTGTTAGTTTTTTGAAACGTGGGGTGTTTGCTGTAAAGATCTGATCTTTTTCACGTTTCGCTTTCTGGGTGTTCTTCTGATTTTCTTAGGGTTTGAGGCAAAAAAAGTGATGTTAATTTTGTTTTGTGGGTAATTAGGGTTTTGGAGGCAGAGCTCCTTGAAGTCCAATAGAGGTTTATGCCAGGTTGATAGAGCTGCTGAGCTATGGATCCCATAGTCCTATCGCATCTTGAATCATTGAAGCTGATAGGCCTGTGGTTTGCATATTTCAGGAGATTCATCACCTGATGAGTTAGATCCTCCTTTGGATTGAAGGGAGCTCTACATCTTCTCTCTAATCTTTCCTCATCATGCTTAATTATAAATTACTAATCATCTTAGATTCTAGTAAATTACTAAATATTTAATCTTTTTTAGTCATGTTCTTTCTTTTTCATCTTCTAAAGTCACCCTTCTCTTGACTTTTGTTTTGGTTCGTAGTTTTGTGTGTTTTGCAGGTGCTGGTGGCGTTCTTGTGGAACATCTGACACTTTCGGGTTTCATGATCGGATCTAGTCTGGATCGGTGGCCATCTTCTGAAAGTTTCACGCTTTCTTCTAATTTATGTTCTAAGTGGGAATGTCGGCTGGGGTACGATGTTGCTTTGTTTTGTTTTGTTTTGATGTCCTAGATGTTGAATAACCTCTTTTCCTGTGGTTTCTGAGATGTAACAACCAAATGTAACCATTTTCTTTTTCGATATATTCTAATTTCTATAGCCATTTCAGATTATTTCTTTGGAATCCATTTTCTATGGAGAACACTCAATGTAGAAAATTGGTCTGATTTTTATTAATTGTTCATATTTGATCGTTTCATTTCGTCTTTTGATGCATTTCAAATGTAGTTTAGTCGATAATTTGATGAAGAAAACAGGTCTTGCGATATCTAGATTGTTAGAGAAATAAATTAAACTTGTTGATAATTCTTATTTATTTTAGATTTTGTATTTTAAAAAAAGTTCTTTAATCTTTTAGTTTCTGACATTCTGTTCACTTTTGTTGCGTATAATGTATTTTCTTTCAATTTTATTATTTCTGTAGTAAATAGTAGTTTTTGTTTTGAATACTTTCGCCGATAATGGTCTATACATAGCCTATATATAAGCTTATACAGTAGTGTACATGATATTTGAAAAATAAGTACATGTATATTATGAATTATTATAGCATATTGTATAGGGAAAAGATGAGAGTAAATGCAGCATATGAAAGTATTGTAGTCAAATTAAATTTTTTGTCAACTAATTTAAGTTCCCTAGAAGGTAAATAAATATAATAATGTTGCACACATTATTATAGGTGGGTAGCTTATAACTTTACTGTAATGTTAAAATCAAATTAAGAAATATTAAATAGATTCCTAGGTTCGTTTTTTAAATAAGTCCATCCCAAACCGTCCGATGAAGAATTAAAGGAGCAATCGGCAAAGTTGGAATTTCACTAATTTGGTTTCTGTATTATTAGCTTTTGATTTATTTGTTACTGTATTTTTTGGAATTTCACTAATTTGGTTTCTGTATTATTAGCTTTGATTTATTTGTTACTGTATTTTGATAATACTTATTTTCATTCTCCTGCTTTTTTCATTTTGTTCCTTATGGCTATTATATTTTTTAAATGTTCATTTTGGTCAATTAAACAATGAACTATTTTAATTCTAGTTTGTAAAATTATGTTACTTTTATACCTGTGAAATTCTTTAACACAAATTTAAAATTATATTTGAGTAGATTGTTATGTTAAAATTTTAATAGAAATAAATAACATAATAAAGAAAATAAATATGCTAAGAGAGTTTTTTTCCTTCAAATAGGGACTAGCAAATGTTTTAATAAAAGGATAGAGATTTCAAATGAACTAAAGTTAGAAATTTAAGTATCAAAAAATGTATATTTTCAAATTATGGAGATCCAAATGGACTAACATTAATAGTTGAAAGTACTAGAATCAAGTAATGTTAATAGTTGAAAGTACGAGAATCAAATAATATTAGTTTGTGTTTAATTTTTTGGTAATATTTCTTTGTCCATTTTCAAACAAAATATAATTGCCAAAATTTGTTTATATTTGGAAAATGTAATTTCTATCCACACATAATTAGGAGTAATTTGGAATTTTTAGAATTCGTCCAAAACTCCATGCATGTATTTGTTTCCAAAAAAAAAACTAGAAAACTAAAAAAATCTATTAAGCTACAAATTGAAGTGGTAAATTATATGTAAAAAGTTATATACAAATTAAAATTTACAAAAACTTCCATGTTTAGTCTACCAAAGATTAACCAGTTCATCATATTTTAGTTACCGTCTCTAAGTATATGGATAAATATAAGAATATGAAATCTATCTTCAAATCACAAATTAAATTAAATTCGCATAAAATCATAATTAATTCAAATAATGTAAAATTAAGTTTTGGATCTAAAATTTTCAAAACAAAATTTCATTCCATTCTAGTGCTCTCCCACAATTTTGCAACGTAACAAAGTGGTTTAACCTAACACTATTTAGGGCTGCGATTCAATTTGTGTCAATTTTAACCTAAAATTGATGTCGGGATGACCCCACTGACATGGAAAGCAAGAAATAATT
>NW_019104497.1:1435467-1477496 GCF_001995035.1 Momordica charantia
CACTCTCAGAGAAGAAGAAGTGGCAGTGGCAGTGATAGAGCTTAGAGCTCAGAGCTTTTTTTTATAGATAAAAAGAAAAAACTGTCCATACCAAATGGGGCCCACAAGAAAATAACGATTGGGGCATCTTTTGACATATCTCTTCGTTTGATATTTTTGGTGTAATGTTTATTTGTCATATTACTTTTATTTATAATTTATCTAATCCACGAAAAATATTTGCTTGTTTCTTATTACGTATATTAAAACAAAAAAAAATGCAAGAGCTTTGAAACAAAAATGGTAACTGAATGCACCATCGGGTGTTGGTGCAGTGACAAAAAGTTTGGGTGTTGACATTCAAGATTTAGACCTCTGTGTCTACTAGTCAGAAAAGAAAAAAAATGGTAAATACAGTTAGTAAATATTTTTAAATTTTGTAGAAAGATGATTATAAAATCAACATTTGAGTAACTTACACACGAATCTGTTGAATAAATTTAATTAATTTGAGAAATAATAAAAGAAAATGGTTTATAAATTAGAATTTGAAGATGATTGTATGCAATTAATAATTTAGATCCTAAATGAAAGGTAAATAAAAATGGAATCTGCGGAAGAAAATGGTAGTGGGCCAAAAGCTGGACGGCGGTCTCAATAATAGTGAGTGTCGGGGGCCGGGCAGGCCACTACGAATTGTCTTGAGCTATGACTGTGACTGTGAGAGAGGCAATTTCCGGGCGGAGACTTTTCTTTTTCATTAATGGCTTGGCTTCCCTCAGTCCTCACCATCAAACACCTCTAAATCTTTGAGCATTCAATTTTTCAAACCCTAACTCCTACACACAGTACCCCCGGCCCCAATGTGGAATTCCACTCATTAGCCCCCACCATCACCAGTAATTTGCGCTCCCAACTCTACTTTGGTTTAAAGTTTCAAAAGATACAGGTGTTACCGTTGGGGTGATTTATCAAGCGCCATATCTTAAATGGAGTCGTCGAAAAGTGCATGTCATTATAATGGTTTACAACGTAAAAACATATATATATTAAGACGAATAGGCACCTCGACCACCTTTCTTGGTCGAGCTGATCGATGGTGGTATGTGTCCTCGTAAAGGCTGAGCCGTTGGAGAACATTTTCTCTCTCTATATAGATTTTGAGCATTCGTCCACCTACCAAAAGTGACAATATTTTATTGTGTATGAGAATGTTGTCAAATTTTTCATAGGATTGTATTATATTACATTTTTATTGGGTGAGATTATTCTATTAATTAATAATTTATCATAAGTAACTCCCAACAATTAGTAATTAATACTTATACAAAAATTTATAATTAATATATATTTTTTTGACTTCTGGACATAGGAGGGCTCGAACTTGGATCTTGGATCCCACAAGTCAAAAGTCAGCACACGAAGGTACAATTTTTAATTAATATATTAGTTTAACTAATATGATTGGATTACATATAGTTAACTAATTATATTATCTATATTCAATTAATAACTAATCTTAAAAAAACATGATTTAATTATTAATAATCAGAAAAAAATTGAGTCTAAATTCCAATCCATTTTTTTTAGTACAACCAATTGGAGTAGATGATAATTACACAAGCTAATGTTTGCTTCTAGTATCAAAATTATATCAAAAAGAATAATTATAAATAATGATGTTTTAGATGAATTTTTAAAATTATATCATAAATCCAAATTTGAATATATACCTATTGTTTTTTTTAAGTAATATACCAAGAGTTAAAGAAAATTGAAAAGCGTAGTTAAAATTTAATTAAGAAATCAATTCTAAATTTTAAAAGTTGAATTTTAATTTAGAGATTAGAAAGTAATTATTTTTCTTTTAGGTTGAAATTTGATCAGCCTAATTTTCATTATTTGTGTGGTTAGATTCTCGTGCATCTTCTTCGAGATTCAGTGGTCGTTTGTTTCGAGATTTCGCTGAATTTTATATTTTAATTAACAAATAAATTTTATATTTTAAAAACAGATTTTTTTTAATTTAAAAAGATGAATTTTAAATTTTAGAATGTAAGAGTTAAGAAAACGAATTTATTTTAACTTAATTTTAAAATTAATTAATCTAGTTGATTAGTTCGAAACACATCCCCTTCTTCATAGCTCCAATTTCTTTTTGCCGTATTCAGCCCTAAATCGCGCTCGTCTGTTGCTGTCTGGCGATTTTAGGCCCAAATCGCTCATCAGTCGCGGTCTTCTTCGTCAGCCCGAAATCTCCCCTCTCCAACCCAAATCGCCTTCAGCCCTAAGCTCGCTTAATGGCTTCAATGGAAGGGAAGATGCAATGAGGAAGGAGAATGGTTCCGGTAACTTTGGCGGAAACCAATCCAACGACCACAAGCTTCTTCTCTGCCGATGCCACTGATTCCTCCGACTACTTCGCCGCGAGACGGAAGCTCTATTACACTATTGTAAGTCTAAAACAATATTACAATTCGAACAAATTGATAGAGATTTGAAACCCTATGTTGCATCACTATAATTTTTTGAAAGAAAAAAAATTGGAGATGTTCTATCACTATAACTCGAGAGAAACAATGTACCTTTCTTCCCTTAAAATAGTTTTGGTTGGAATTTTAGGGGAATTTAGCAAAACTAGTGCAAGCTTATTAAATTTGTTTGTTAGGCTGTTACAGGATCTGGGTGCTCGTGTTCTGTTTTGCGTTCTTGATATCTATTAAATGTTTAAAACCTAATTGAAATCTTTCCATTTCTTTTGATTTTTCTTCAGGATTTGCTGCTATGCTATTAGTTAATTCTTTGTTGGAATATGAGTTTCTAGTTTTGATGTATACCAAATACTTGTCTTCTTTAAATATATCGTGGTTCTGTTTTTCTACAGTTTTTGGGGCTGCTTGTTGCAGAGTAATGGACCAGTTTGATCCCAGACAATCCATTGAAAGACGCTAAACAAGGAACTGAAATTATTATCGCCTATTAGATAATGATGGACAGCCCTCATGTTTTTGCTACGGCAGAGCAGATGCTGCCTATTCTGGGATGATGAAAGGTGGATGAATTCATCTGCACTATCTTTTATCTTCTAAATTTATTTTTACAGTAGCAGTGCTTGATAAAGTGCTTGTAGTATTTGTCTCATGGTTAGAGGAATACATAATTACTTTTGCCTGCTAGTGCTATAATGCCAATATTTTTTAAGATCAACACAATAATTCACTCAAAGAGTTGGTTTGATACCGAATGAATACTTTTTTATTGTGGTGGATTAATAGACCTACTTCACTCAAAAAGTCGGTATGTATATAGTTGCTTATTTTAAGATGATATTATTTTTATATTTTTCTCTCTGATCTTTCTTCCATCTTGCAGTTTAGTATAAAAGACATATACTCAAGCTGAAATCGACAGAATGTCAACAACACATCTCTGCATGATATAATATAATGTTTAATAGTTTTAGTTAATTCCTTAGCTTGAGTAATTTACTTCTATATTGTGGAAATTTACACTTTATTTAATACAAAAGTTTGTGAAAGTTTTGTTTTTCTCAAAGTTAGCATAGTTTGTGTCAATTGAAAATTCATTTAGATAACGATACGATCTTAATTTTTGTTAAAGTTGGGCTTCTTGCATTATAAATGGACCAATGTTGTATATCGTATAGATCATATATAGCTAACAATTAGCGTGGTCTACCATATAGGGCATATTATGTTTTTTTTCAAGGAAAAAAAAAGCAATATAGACCACAATTAATGTTAGCTGTGCGTATAGACCACAGCTAACAATTATCGTGGTCTATCGTATATGGCATATTATGTTTTTCTCAAGAAAAAAAAAAGCAATATAGACCACAATTAACGTTAGCTGTGCTTATTATACCGTAGACTACAAACAACATTAGTCGTGGTCTATTCTGATCGACCATGGTTATAGGGCCGTAGCCTAAATGGCATAAACACCCAAACCAAATACTGAAGTAGTGACATTTACTATTATTATATGATGCAGTTACCCTCAGTCACAGGGTTTTTAAATAGTGAAGGCAACACCACAAAACTTATTACATATATATTTTATTATTATGTCATCAACCCATTCTGAAACAAACTACAATGTTGAAACAAACTACAACGTACGACAGATAAACGACAGGAAACACAGGAGAGACACATACAGATATCAGCGAAGAAGAAGTTGTAATGGCAGTACATTCCAAGTTCCCCCTCTCCCTCTTATTCTTAAAACACACAATTTACTTTATATACGCTGCTTTCCCACAGGCCACTCGGATATTTTGGCCGTGGATGACTGCATTTTTTTTGGGTTGGGTTGACTACTTGGTTCAGATCTACATTGCGTACTTTTTGGTGGCTGGTTCCTTCTGAGAGTTGAAGTAGGTGGCCGCCACCGGCAGGTCCAGGTCGAGGTGCCTAGCAAACAGGCGAGTGCTGAAGTTTGCGCGGCTCGGTGGCTGCTCGATCAACCCCACAGGACCCTTTTGCTTGAACAGTAAAAGGATGTAGCGGTGGATTCCGATGGGTGGACGTGGGCCGGTGTACGGCAGAATCTCCTTCCCTGTCCACAAATAAACATTAACTTCATATCTTAACTCATCACTATACAAAGTAATAGTTTAGAGGCGATTGGTAAGATTTCTATTAGAGAGACTATTGAAACTGAAACTAAATTCAATTGCTTGATTAAAATTATAAGGATCAAATTGAAATTTAATTTGAGAAATAACGTCGCACAAAGCCACGTAGATGTGTGGCGATATCCGAGGTTGTTTTTAAGCATAAAACGTGTCGACCAAGCCATAAAAATGCAAACTTGGACATGACCCAACCAACGAAGTTAAAAAAATGAGGTGTTTTTGACAGTGTTCACAGTTTGGAATTTTTTTTTTTTTGAAATCTCGAGAGACATGCAATTTAAGGGATTCTTGGAAGTAGTAGATAATATTACAGGTTCTTCAAATGGGGCGAATACATACTTCTCTTTTTTTCAAGACGATTCAAAGAAGAAAAGTAATTTATTTTTCTTTGAATACAAGTTATACAAATTTCTCTGACTTTATAGTTTCTTACCTTGGGTCATTGTTGAGCCTCCGGGAATGTCTACAATTATCCTGCATGAACCCATGCAAAATAAATTGTGTAAAACAATCGAGAAACATATATTGAAGACATAGTTTTAGAGAGCAAGAAACAAAAAACGAAGAAGAAGAAAGAAAATAAAGCTGATTACCAATGGACCCATTCTCTCATATGAGGTTCGCTAGGACTCGGAGCATCTGGATCTGTCATCACCTACAAATCATAATAACCAGAATCACATTACATTACAGAAGAGATTTAATACGAGAAGAATATTGTTGTCCACTACTAAATTCTTTCCGGCAAATGTTTACTTTCTTAAAAAATAAACACTCTAATAGTTCTTTTCTCGTAATGTTTCTCTCATTTACTAGTAAACATTAGATTTTTCGGTCTGTCCATGCAAATTGAAATGTTGAATTAACTATACAAGAGATAAAAATTCTCTTTTTTACTCGTCAAATATTCAGTAATCCACGTTAAAATGAGATATCCACTGTCAAGTTCCAGTCAGTAGTAAAATATTGTTCATGAGAGATGAAAATTATACCAAAGTGTAAAGGTCGCGAGGATGGCCCGGAATGACGAGCCTTGGTGGGTTAACCGCAAGAGAAGGCTTAATGTCGCAACCATTAGTAACATGTTTGGAGTTGAAGTAGACTGCCAGGTTAGCAGTTGGCACAAACATGTCGACCACGTCTCCGATCACTCGGCCGACCACCAGAGGGTCCACGGACATAGCCATGAGAGATCACAAAGGCTAGCGCCACAAACAGATAGAGAGGAGGATAAAGGAGAAAGGGGCGCAGCGCAGTGTATAGATTAAGGAATAGTTTGGTGTTTGTGACGTTGGGGTGAGGATGAAGTAGCAGCCAGTGGGGCGATTTATATGGGCAGTGAAAAAGCATAGGGATCTGTGCTCTCCATATAGGACCATGCACCACAATTCTACCACGTGTGAGGCCAATTTAGACCTACAACCACCATCCCTTCCTTTTCTTTCACCACGTGGCAGCATTCACCATCTTCCTTCCTGGTTTCGGGTTTTCTTTTCTTCGCAATTTGATGCCAACTTGAATATAGCTCAACTGGTTCCTATTATCCTCTTTCGTTTTCAGGTTGGGTTCAGGACCCAGACACCACTTTAATTTAGGGGGAGAATCGTCGAGCAGTAGCAACTAAAAGTCATCCATTCACAAATTTCAGTTGTTATAGCAGCCCACTCTGTCGTTAGGGTGGACAACAGGTACCACAAACCCCCTGAACCAGAAAAAGAAGTGAAGTCAGATAGGTGACAACTATCTTGTACATACGATTTAATTAAGGGACGGTTTAATTAAGGGGTAATCGACCTACTCGTATTGGTGGGGGGTTTGGCATCTGTGTGCCTCCTGCCCTCCAAACAGTATGGGAACTTGTACTCAGTATCAGTGGAGATTTGACATCTGTGCCTTCTGTGTGCCCTACCCTCCAAACAGTATGAGAGTTTTTTAGTTCCAAACGGTATGAGAGTTTTTTAGTCTGTATTCGTATCAGTGAGGGTTTGACATCTGTGCCCCTGTTCTCCAAAGAGCTTTTCAACCTGCTAACAGTCAGGGGAAGAAGTGGTTGCCCTAGATAGATAGATAGATATATATATCTTCTGCCAGTTAGAATTTCAACTTCTCATCCCACATCTGGTCAAACGGATCAAAAAATAAAATTCAACAAATTGTTAAAATTTGTGGACAATAACATAATTAGACACCTGAACATGTCGCTTGAATATCATTTGACACATAAAATCTAACCTGTTCATAGAAAAATCTCATCAGATCAATAAAATTTAAATTTTTCCAAGCGATGTATGTCCATGTTGGCATGCACAAGTATCTAAATATTTTAATAAAACAATAACTTAATAACACATCAATATCAATATTATGTCTATATTAGTGATATTTTGTCGATTATTTTGCAATACTTTGAAAATCAGCGACGTGGAACTCATGAACACATAGAAATATCGATGAAAATTTAATACCGTGAAATGAAATAAGACGGTGTTGAATAATAAATACGATACTAGGTAAGGTAGGGTAGGGTAGGGTAGTAGAAATTGAACGGGGTTTTGAAGAGTCCACAGATTGTTAGAGGGAGAGGAAATGGTTGTTTTGTTGTTTGTTTTGTTCTGGAAATTAGGTAGCTGTGAATTGAAGCTCATCGAACAGATGCTGAGAAATTAATGGTCATCCAACCTGCCAAGATTCTCCTCTTCTCATTAATTCTTTTTATTTTTTTATTTTATTTCATACCTACATGCATTTGAATTATTTATCTCATCATCCCACATATTTTCTTTATTTTATATCTACCATCCATGTTTCCTACTCACTCATATTTTATTTTGAGATAATTTTGGTGGTTTTGTTCGATTTTTTTTCCTATGACTAAAACATAAATTATTTGGTATGTTTATCATTTTCTTTAAAATGCATTTCAATCTTTATCTAAACTAAAAAATAAAACTGTTTTGATTTTTAAGGCTTAGAATTTGAAAAATGATTCAAGAGAAAAAAAAAACCCTAGTTGGAGGTAGCGTTTAAAAAAAAAAAAATTACATCTTTTGAGTCTTTGAATTTCGGATTTGATTTTGAAAATGGTTTAAAAAGCAAATAACATTTTTTTTTGGGAAAAAGAACATAAAACATAAACATTTTTGGTTCTTGTTTAATTAAGATGATTACGAAACACGATATTTATTTATCATCGTATAATTCAATCTTTTAATTTAAACATTTTCAGCTATCAAATTTAGCCTTAAAATTTTTAAATTTCTTCTGTTTAGAATAAATTTCAAATCATAAAGACCAAATCAGAGAATCATAGTAATGGACGATATACTAAAGATTAGTTTAAGAATTAAAAAAAAAATCTTGTTAGATCTTCATCTCATCTGGAGATCTATAGATTTTTTTTGGGTAACAATTTAATGCTTTAATTTTAATATCTAACAATGTAGTCTCGAAAAATCTTATTGAAATTAAATGTCCATTTTCCAGTTAGAAATGGCTGCTGCTGCTGCTTCGTGCCAGATACTGTACGAAGGCTTCAGTTTGCTGCTTGAGCTCAAAAATGGCTTCTCAAAACATTATTCCATTACATAGTCTCAGTTTACAGAGTATCAAAACATTTCTATCAGCAGGGGGGAAGATCTTCGGGCGGAGGAATCAAAGATTCGGATTCCCCGGCGCCGTTTCGAACGATGAGGCCCATCGCTAGACCCCAAGAAGTATGCTGCTCAAGGTGACAGTGTATGAACCAAACCCCTGGATTGTCTGCCCTAATTCTGATCGCCGCCCATCCCCCCCTCGGCACCGCCACCGTGTTTCTCTCCGCCGGATCCACCAGGTTGTATTTCGCCGGATCCCTAGCCACGTCGAAATTCCCAAATCCCGTCCCCACAACAAAGAAATTGTGCCCGTGGACATGGATGGGATGATTCTCCGCATTCAGAAAACTCGTGCCCTGAAACACGATTTCCAATTCTGTTCCGTAGGGAACCGCCAAAAGCTTCGTCCCGAATTTCACGTTCATGTTTTTGGTCAGTGGGTTCACTCCAGCGTAATCGAAAACTTTCGGCGGTCTTTTTGGGAAATCAGAGGAGTAGGAGTTGGTTGTTATCTTCCTGTAATGAGATTCCAATATCGACAAAGCCGGCCGGACGAAGGACTGATTGTTCATCGAAGCAAAAAATCTCTTCCCATTCAAACCCTTGCAGGTTTTACCCGATGGGCAATCTTGAAGATTGAGGCTTATCGTTGTGATTACTCTGTTTTGAACTGATTTAGGAACATTGCATGGGTACAGGGCAGATCCGAGGCTCCGGAGTTTGTTAAAAAATGCAGTGGCGAAGGCCGTATTCTTCATCTCAGGGAGGTTTTCAGGTATTTGATTGGATGAGAACTTTGTTTCTGAGTTAATTTTATTCATTTTTCTGGTGTTGTATCTTAAGAAGGCGATGGAGGTGGAGTTGTTGACGGGAAAAACTGAAGTTACATAGGGTGTGATTGCCATTGGAAACATTCCTGAGGAGTCTGGAATTTGGTCCGTATTGAGCAGAAGAGTGGTGGTCTGGCCAGGGGCTATCATGATGGCTGTGGTATTGAAGGGTTTTGTATAAGCAGCATCAATCTCCACCACTGTTAATGTGTGATTGGCTATGGCAAAGAAGAGTTCATTATTGAGTGCTGCGTTGATTACTCTCAGCAGGTAAGTTTTCCCTCTTTCTACTGTTGAAATGAAAGTATCTGCAATATTTATCGTTTGATGCAGAAAATGATGTTTTATATATCATGTTATTACATATATATGATGAATAGTCAAAGTGATTATAAAATGTTTTTATGCTGGATCTGGTGACTTTTTGTTAGAGACAGTCTTGATTGCTGAATTATGTTTATGTTTGTGTTAGATCGATGTTTAGATAATTCGTGGGGAAGATTAGAGGAAAAATTAGAAGGAAACAGAGTATATATAGTCTATTGAAAGTGAAGTATGATAGTACCTTTGGCTGAGCAAGGATAAAGAGGTCCTGGTAAGCCATTTATGGTATAGGCATCAGAAATGTTAGGTCCACCTCCAGATTTCAGCATCTCACTTTCAACTTCTTCCACATCTCCATTCCACCATTCACCTGTGTGTGTGGGGTCAAAAATGTATATAATACATAAAATAACGGTTCGTTCATCACAAATCACCAATCGTTCACTTTTCTGATAACCCATCAAACCAAACATCTAAAAGTCGTACCCCAATATAATATTGACTTTCAAACCCCTGTAGTTTGTGAAACCCATATTAGAAAATAAGTCAAAATATCATCTTTGAGACTTAACCACACGTGAAGAGAGATGTCTTGAAGTGATGAAGGATAAGTTCGGAATGACTTTTGAGAAAAATACTTCTAAGCAAAAAAAGAGGTACTTTTGAAAGAAATATTAACTAGAACGTTCTTTTTTCTGTGTTTTTAGTATTTCAAAAGTCTCTTTAGATTATTTAACCAAACTATCTTAAGTAAGTGAAAGGGATCTACCAAAGATAATCGGAATTCCAGCTTGAATGGGAGAAGAGGAGAACGGGTAAGGCATGCGAGGGTAGATGATGAAGGCGCCATGCACAGAAGCACGTTGCCATGAGTGATGTGCGTGCCACCACAGTGTCCCTCTTTGGCCAATCACTGAGAACTTGTATGTGTATGATTCACCTGTTCTGATAGGACACTGTGTTATGTAAGCTGGACCATCTGCCCATCCCGTTCTTAGTTGCTTCACCCCATGCCTGCAAATTGTCAAATTTGTTAGAGAGCCTAGGGATTAGATTTATCTACCTCAAAGTCGAAAACTCAAACTTTTTACTGCAGATCACTATAGATTTGTTAATTCCATTCACCATTATAAACTTAATACAAGCTAAAAAACTCAAATACTTCTAAAACTTACTATTTGTAGTTAAAAACTCAAAGTTTCTAACTTTAAACGTGTGGAGTGAATGTTTCCTTATTTCATTGGGTTGGCAAACAATGTCTTCTCCTGTATTAGAGGTTAATTATATGGGTACTATAACATGTTAGAAACTTACCAATGAATGGTTGTATTTTCGTTTATGCAATTATTGACCTTGATTTCAACAGCATCACCTTCATGGACAACAATGGTTGGCCCTGGATACTGTCCATTCACTGTTAGAAGTTGCTTTGTATGACACAATCTTGTCACCTTCTTCCGCTCCACCTTATGGTAAAGAAAATGATACTATTTCAGTTAAAAATGGCAATCCAATGACACAATAATCTCACAAAAAGATCCATCATCTTTTAGAATAAAATAACTGTAAGATATGCACCCGAATAGGTGTGGAGTTTTCATTATTAAGCTTACATTAAACTGAAAGCGTCGAGTGACTGGAGAAGCAAAGTTGGATGGTACAAAATATGAAAGGATTATGCATATGACTACGAGTAGCAGTATCCCACAGTGCTGGTGGCTGAGGCTCGCCATTGTTACCAAATCTTTTAACACTCTTCAAAGCCAGTTATATAACAACATATATATACTAGAAAAACCACCACTAGTTTGGCAATTTTAGAACTCACATTCTGCAGTCATTGGCACAGTCAGTGCTTTTCTTTTTGATGCTGTGGGGGTTGGTGTAAAAGTGGGGTTAATTGCTGAAATCAATTTGTGGGTAAATGTCAATTGGTTGGTTTTAGATTTAATGATATGAAGATTAGGTGTTTGGCTGCTGCATCATGTATCCACTGATGAAATATTATTGATTCTCTTATTGCATTTTGCCATGAAATTAGAATCCTTATTACTAACTTTGTAGAAAGTTATAAGTTTTATTTGTGTCCTCTTGTCACTTCATGCAGAGAACTCGATTGTTGGTGTGGAAAAATCAAGACCCAAAATAGAAGTGGGTTGGTGTTTGAGTTCATCTTTATCTTTCTAAGTATAATGTTAGCGTTATCTAAGAAATGAGGATCAGAGAGTATTATTTTAAGTGGAACCCTTGAGCATGAAATAAGTTGAAAGAAGAGTCAATGAAACCAAACACTAAGAATCACTCAAGTCATGTAGTAAAGTTTTTGTTACAACAAATATGATCTTTTCGAGTGATGTTAAAGAAAATTTTTTGTTTTCCTAATATGTTTTAGAATAAGTTAACTATATTTTCCTAATAAGTTTAGAACTCTATAATACTTCTTTCGAAAAAAAGCCTTGGTCTCTGTTTGTTTCTTGTTCATGAACGTTCAAATATTGCATGAGAAAAAAAATTTCAGTCTGAAAAAGTTCTGCAGTGCATTAATACGTATGAACTTCTCTACTTGCTTTTGCAATTTTCATTTAAAAATAAATCTATTATTATTATTAAAAAAAGATTTAAAATATATTTACTTTATATGATCGAACATAAACTTACGTTAAACCAATTATTTAAAAGTCATCTTATTGTACCTACTCCAGTTGACTGCCATATCGTTAAAATTATTTGTATGTTAATATGCCAAATCTCTTAAATGAAAATTCATTTCTTATTTAGTTTTCTATTTTTTAAAATTAAATTTCTTTTAGTATGTTTTAATTTTTTTTTTCTTAAGAAATACGTCTGAAGTCTTAGTCAAATCTTAAACAAAAATAAGTTTTTGAAAACTACTTTTTTAAATTTCAAATTTTAGCTTAGGTTTCGAAAATATTTTTAAAAGGTAGATGAAAAAAATAAATAAATAAATGGGGAGAAGTAACGTTAAAAAACTTAATTTTCAAAAATAAAAAATTGAAAAGAAAATGGATATCAAATAGGGTGATATTAGGATTAGAACGAGTATTAGGAAATTAAAATGGGCATGGTCAAGAAGTGATTATAATGAATTTAGATGACCAAAATAACTGAATCTTCCAAGATTAGGTGGGTAAGTAAAATCACCTAACGCTGAATCATTTCTCTAGGAGACCTTTCAGTGATTGGTTGTAAAAGAAGAAGATATGAGAAATTTTGGGTAATTAATTAATCTTATATTTTTTTAATGAAAAGTGGTCAAAATGGGGTGGATTCAATTTTCTAATTTTCTCCCAATGACAATACACAGCAAACAAAGAATTCATCCTCTTTTCACTCTATATATTTAGCTATACGTATATGGAGGCATTTTTTCAATAGTGATGATTTCAGCGTTTTGGAAAGCTGGTACTAGATATTTCTTGGCAATTTCTTCTTCCAAGTGTTTTAAATTATGGATTTTGATTTTGATTTTGATTTTGTATTTTCATTCTTTCTTTTTTGGAAGTAGTTTTAACCCAAATGCTTCAATCAACTAACTTCCTACACGAAATCTTGAGCATTATTTGGCAAACAAGATTGTTTCCAAAACTATTTTCCAATTCTTTAATCCAACTGGTAATAACAACTTTTTTTATATTTTCAATATTATATTTAAAAATATATATATTTTTTATAAATATATTATTTCATTTTTGTTAATATTAAAATGTGTAAAATATAATATATTATAAATTATATAATATTGTAAAATACTAATTCTAACAAAATTTATACATTTATGTTAATAAGGTAATTAATAATATTTTAGATTAAACTAAATATTTAGTAGGTAACTAATGACTTACAAATATATTACAAAACACCTTAATAATTATTATTATCATTTCAAATTAAGATTCAATTTTCATATATGCTATCAAACACATTTGAAAATATGGAATACAACTCTATTTTCATGGTAGTTAAAAAAGTACTTATTGACTCTGAAAATACTAGTTAAAAAAAGTACAATTCAAAAAGTACTTCTACAATACAGGAGACGACGTTTCGTCGTCGTCTGCTCTGTTATGAAATTTCTTACCACTCCCAATAAACAGTGCAAAGATCTCTTTATTGTGTGAATGTGTCGACTGCACAAACTACAATAGAAGGTTAGCTATACAAATATAACAGATTATTTACAAGAGGGCGTGTTTGCTCTATATTTCAACAATTTAAGGAAGAGGGCCAAAATAATACAATGAAATACTACTTTAATATCGTACTTTAAACATAAGTGATCATAGTGAAATCTAGCTCATCAAAGACCTGTTTCCCAGGTAAATGTGGCCAAATCAAAACCTTCTGCCTCCTGTAACAAATCCGCATGGAATCAAGTCTGAAGGACTGCGATCTTTTGAGACGAGCCATCCGCTGCTTCATTTTTTGCTTCAGAACTTCCTTCGTCCGTCTGTGAAAATAACATCTTTTTAGTGCATAAAGGAGCATCAGAACAGACGGTTGGAATCTTTAGAAAGAACTTTTGCTTTTTGGTCCATATTTATGCACAGAGTTCCGTTCTTTCCATTTTACTTTCATCCCTTTAAGAGATATTTGACTCAGTTTTAATAAGCTTGATTTATGATGCACGAGATTGAGATGATGAGTTATACAAAGTTTAGTTTAGGTTTGTGTAACATGTGTTTGATTTGTTTGTGAGTTTATGATTCGAAAATTTCATATATATAACTAGAGCTGATGTAATTTGGATTCATGTAGCGTATGAATTAGCAAACCTCTAATTTAGAACAAATCTAGACTTGATTTCTTAATCTCATGTTACACAAACCTATGCTGTGAGCCAAATATAAAGCCAAATATGTCTTAGGGATTTAAGATTTTAAGTTCTACACCAGGGAAGAAAAGGCTTAGAAATATATGAGAGGACGCATATCACATATGTCTCTCTTTTATATCTGATAGAACATATAATCACATAACATATTAGCAGCTAAGAGTTTGCCATTATCATCTAAAACTAAAAAAAATCTGAGATTTCTAAATGTAACATATGTCCCTGTTTTTAAATTTGAGAAGCCGACCACACTTTAATGCATCAACTTTCATGTAAGAAGAGTGATTCATTCAAAGGACTCGCAAGGAAATAAGGATACTATTAATTACCTCAGACTTCTCTTTTGGTATTACCCCAAGACACCTTGATGCACTAATGCTAGCACTTTTCAAGAGGTGAGCACTCTTGTCGTTCCCCCTGAGTTCATTAAGTGCATTTGAGTTCATAATTTCAGAACCATTTTTAGGAGCCATTGAAACAGAATAAGTAACCTACCTTTCAAAATCAGTGTTCTTCTCAGCGTTGTTGTGCTCAGGTTCAGGAACCCGCTCCCTGAAAATATATGACATGAAATTTAGACGGAAGTGAAGTATTTCCTACAAATCAATGCGTACATTATAATATACTGCAAGAGACCACCAACCCTTTGTCCAGAAGGAGAAACAGAGAAAATAGTGTTGAAAGGAGGATATGTGCATTGGAGAGAGAGAGAGAGAGAGTGCCAAGAAACAGGGGAAGAAAGCAGTCAGAGGAGAATTGGGAAGGAAGGAAGAGAGGAAAATGATACAGAGAACACTTAATATTTATTTGATCATGTGGTGTCTTAAACTTATATCATTTAAAACTTATATCATTTACTGAAGAGAACAACCAAACTTATATTCAAATCATTACCGGGGTAAAGAAGCATGCTGCCTTTGAAGTGGAGCACTTCTTTCACCTTTGACATGGTGCTCTTCCAGATGCGCAAACTGAAGCCTAAATCGATCAACGCCACTGAGCATATGCAAAAGGAAGAAATGGATTACAGACTGATGAATCCAGAAAATATTACTTTTACCTTGTATCAACCGTTCGTGTCCTCATAACAGGAATCATTTACTAGATCAATAGAAAATCAATAGGTAAAAGAAAGATTCTTCACTCTCTTACACGGGCACATCCAATGAAAAATTGCACTCTAAAAGATGTTCATATTTAATTGTGGAGAAGAGTCACTACCTTGGATACATAAAGGTAGTTTGATCTCCATCGCGTTGGCGCTCCTGACGCATCTGGGGATGATACTCTAAGATCTGTAGACTTCATACATGAAATTCATTATATTCTTAGTCAAGGTTGATCGCCTATAATTTTGGCAGGGAACCTTAGTCACGCAAATTTGTCAAAAAAACTTCATCAACCAAAATTTCAGATTTTCATCACGGAGGTGATTTTTTTTTTTTTTTTTGTTCTTTTCAAACAAAATACTTGATTTAAATTACTGTTGAAGCAGCAAGTACCGAGTTGCCAGGTTATATACCTCTGCATAAATTAACTCTCTAACATCATCTTTTGACAATTTCCTCCTCTCAAACTCAAACTCAAGTTTTGAAATTGGTTGAACAGGAGCTTCAAGGTCTGCTTTTTCCATACCATTGAAGTAAGGATCAGATAGTGCCTGACATTGAATGCGGAACTCGAAGATTTACATATTTGCAAATATTTTTAAAAACGGTGTTATTAGGGTAATAAAATTGGTAGGCAAATCCTACTTACCTCTTCAGCTGTTAGACGTCTTTTCGGATCAAATGCCAGGAGGCGTTCCAGCAAAGTAAGTGCCAATGGATCGACATTAGGGAACTTTCGAGAGAATGGAACTGGTGGTTTTTTACGCATGTTTCCAAGATATCTTCTTGCCTTCTCATTCCGAATCTTGAAATAGATTTAAAATACATAATGGTGCATAAAAGAAGACTCAACCAGTGAGTCAATTTAAGTGAAGATTCTAACAAACCAGTGAGTCAATTTAAGTGAAGATTCTAACATAACTTTGATGCATAGCCTAAAATTGTGAATTATGCAGACATTTCAAGGCTTGAAACTCGTGAAATTCGTAAACTGGTACAATAATTGTAATTTTATCTCATTACTCCAGTCAAATAAATTAGAAAAAAAAAAAAAAAAAAAAAAAACTGAGACAACCAACCTTCGCTATGGATTCAGCATCAGGAGTGCCAAACAGATCGGTAATTAGATCTAATTGGTGAACCACATTTTTTCCAGGAAACAACGGTTTTCCCGTAAGCATTTCTGCAAATATGCATCCGATACTCCATATATCTATAGCAGGGGTGTACTGAGAAGAAAAAAGAATTAGTTTGTCGAAATTTGACATGTCATGAATTAATCATTTTAATTCTGCCTCTAAAATATTTGCCCGTGACCCCTCCAAATCTACATTCCTTCAATACGACTTGCAATAGACATTTTGTAAATGACCTAATTACAATGTCCTCCCGAAATATTACTGTGTCCACACGGTGATTGCCATCGCAAGTATAAAATAATAGAAGTAGTTGTATATAAAAATGAGCAATGGTGAGGAATGGTTTGAATTAGTGCAAAAGACCAATTATTTCGCACGTGCATGTAATCTTGAGAATCAAATATTCCAAAGCTTAAGCCTCCAAACTCAAACATTCAACATCTGGTAATAGGATGATTAAATATGATCTCTTGAGAATGTAAAGTGGCTTACTTTCGAGAAAAATGATCCACAGAGTTCTGGAGCACGATACCAACGAGTTGCGACATAATCCTTGACAAAAATTGAGAATAAACCAAATGAGTTGAATGCCGTGACTTCCATTACCCAAGAAAAGAGGAAAAGAAAACCTTACTGTCCAGAAAATAGTAGACGGCGCATCCCCAAAAGAAACGCGAGCAAGTCCAAAATCACATATCTTCAGTCTGCAGTCAGCATTTGCAAGTATGTTTTTCGGCTTTAAATCTCGATGAAGGACATTTGCTGCATAACATCCAAAGAAATCCATTCATTAGTTAAGAATAATTTAAGCTGAGCAAAGCCAATTGAATCACTTAAAGGACCGACCTGCATGTATATATTTTAGACCACTAAGAAGCTGGAACAAGAAAAATTTATGCTGCTTCGGAGAAAGAACATTGTTTGTCCTAATTACTTGGTGAAGGTCAGACTTCATCAACTCAAAAACAATATATATATCTTTGAATTCTCGTTGTGAGGGAGGAAGCATGATATGCTTTATCTCTACAATATTCGGATGATGAAGCATCCGCAGAAGCTTAATTTCTCTTAGGATGCGTATGGCATCAGATACATGCTCGAAAACATCATTAATTTTCTTGATGGCAACTCTTTCACCGGTCTGGGTGTCAATTGCAGAACCAACAACTCCATAGCTTCCTTTCCCGATAACTTCTTGAATTTGGTATCGGCTTGCTTCTCCATACTCGGTGAAAAATTCTGATTGCTTCTCGCCCTGCAGAACAATCAGCAGCAATCATACACTAACAACTGGATAAGAGGCATGAAAGATTTAAAGGGTTCTCTTTTCATTTTCTTTCTTTTTTTATTGTCATTTTTTGTTTAATGTCCTAAGCAAATCAATATATGCGCGTTATGGAGGGTAGAAGAGATTCATGTAACATGTTTTTTTTCTTTTTGTTGATATCCGTGAGTGTCCGGGCCTGACATAGGCATCATTGAATTGCTTTACTAGTCATACTATTGTAATCCCCTCCTTTTCATTTCAGTAAAATCTTCAACAGCAAAAAATTGAAGATCTGATATTATATGTTAGTGTATTTTCTGGGTTTTATTTTCCTTTTACTGTTCAAATTTTCTCGCCTAAACAATTATTCCGCAGAGAAAGCAGGATATATGCATTGTTAACACTCAAATCATCGTGGATCAAGGACTCCGCCTAAAATAAGTCCGCATCGTTAAGAAAAACCTGGACAAGCCACATGTATCCGTCACAAAAAGACCTGAACAGTGGCAGGAAATGAAGGAATCTTCGCTTGTAACTTTACATCTTCACCACGGTGGCTAGTCAAATAAGTTGAATGGAGGTATAGAAATCTTCGATTAATAACAGTACCATAATCCCGGAATTAAAAAAGAAAAACTGGCTCTCTTCATCTTTGGAAGTCATATTTCAGAGGGGAAAAAAACAAGTTAAATAAAAATATAAGTAATAACAGTCGCGTTTCACAAACACGTATGCGTGGTAGTACAGAATCAAATGGTTGTTCGCTTAACGAAACCAGACAAGATAAACCACTTGAAGAATGGCTGGAACGGACTAATAGAACCAGACAGCCAACTCAAGTACTAAAAAAACACATATAAAGAGACGGAGATCAAATTGAGACTAAAATACTCAGCATGTCTGAAAAAGAAAATGGAATGGGGGAAGAAGCTGCAGAAAACCTTATTGAAGCGATCCATGGTAGCAGTCTGCGTATGAGATAAACGTCCACTCGCTTAATTTCAACAAGTATCGAACCTCAGATTCAAGGCCTTCATCCGGCAATGACTGACATTGTTACCATCGCCATTACTGCTGGATATTATGTATCGTAATGGCCAGAGACCCGGATCACTTGTTTAAATGAGAAAATTAGAGAAAAGTATATCAATAGAATGCGGCGGTGAAACAAACGACGAACATCGAACATAAGAATCGCACTCGCCGTATGAAACCACTCGGCTTCCTCGGTTCTGATTCGGCTCTCCGCCATTCAATTCCAGCATTTTCGGTTCTCCCTCTCTCGCGATTTTCTCGGTAGCCAATCATGAGCGCTACAAATCTGGTCTAAGCAAAGTTTCCCGTATGAGTTTCCTCCTCTCCCTTGCTCCCGATGAAAAAGGCCCCAGCCTCCAATCCTGCCATTTTTCCAAAATTTTCATGGTTTTAATCAGCCCTCTTGAGAAAGCGAGCGATTTGTAGATAAATTATGAGTTATCGTTTTCTTGTATTTATTTAAATTTACATCACTTTTTTTTTTCGTACACATACTTGTTTACATAATAATTGTGTGCATTTTTTAAAAATGTGTCTGTTTACTTATAATCTAAACAATTTGTTCTTTGATGTTTTGAAATTATCTTTTTTTTTTTTAACATGTTTTGAAAATTCTTAATTACACCGTAGTGTATTAAAATTTATCAATATAGTCATCATGTACAAATTTTTGTTATAATAGGTAAATATAAGGTTATCATATTATTAAATTGTTGATTTATTCATCTACTTGGACACGTGACCATATCATTTAAAATAATGGAGTTGATTGAAATCAAGTCAACTTTTGATTACGAGCGGATTGTATTTCATGTGTTGAATGTCATTTGAGTGGTAAGTTCATGTCATGATCTTAATACATTAACAAAACAATAACGAAACAATAACGAATTTTGTTAACTGATTTTAACAATATTTTTATGCATAAATACCTAATTGAAAATTATATAAAAGAGTAGGAGTCATTATATCTAACATTTTTCAGTTATGTAAAATTAATGGGGATGTCCTTAGAATTTTATTTTATTTTTCTGCCAATTTTGTATAACTAACTAAATATGAATTTGTGAGCACGTTTAGTAGCATACTTGTTTATTGTCTATGGTTCAAATTTCTTATATTTTGAGAAATATATATGTTTGGTAATATATCATGTTTCTCATTTCAAAATTTTGATAAACGTTTTAAAAAAGGGACTGAATTTTGGAAACTCGAAATAATATTATTTTTTTCGTTTCCATTTCTTGGACTTAGATTAAATAATAAAATAATAAATATTGTATGTTGAATATCACAATGGTTCCCTAGCTCAATTGGTGTAGACGTGTCACTTGTAAGCCTTTACCAACCCCCATTTTCGTTTTCGTTTCTCGGGCCCTGAAATGTACCATGGTTTATTGACTTTATATTTATTTTGGTATTAATCTCTTGACTTTTGAACCATTTATGTTTGATTTCTAACAAAATATCTGTGATCAGTAGATATTTTCGAAGAATATATCTAGTAGATTAGATATTAGAAATTAGATTAGGCTTTTGGATTTTTCAATTAACATTTCATTAAATTGTTAATTGAATTTTAATGATGAGAACAATAACAATTTTTAATACAAAATTCATTGAGAGAAATATATTTATGAAATAAAAATTTCATCGTACATCTGCCAACCCAAAAAAAAGTGCAATTAAGAAAACGACAATGGAATCCTCAAATTCTATATTTTAAGAAATCAAATTGCGTAAACTAACTTTTGCATTATAAATAATAATAACTTTAAGTTGTACGGTGGATTTTATTTCCCTCACGAAATTATTAAAATATAATTAATAAAGTGGATTCAATTGTAAAGATAAGATATGCGCCTTTTCCTCAATTTATTTATTTGTTTATTTTAAATGCACTGACGGTTGCCCGTGCGGCTGCCCATTTATTCCCGTGGTTGATCAACACGCGCTTCACCGCGTTTCAATAGGTATCTCCAAGATTTCCACTCTGCGATCCTCTTTGATTGGATGATAAGAGACCGCGTAGGCAAATAATCGTGGGATGTTCCCCACTCGCAGTCGCCTTACGAATCGGTTCCCAGAAGGATAAAGGCGCGTGGGTGGATATTTTTGTCGAAGATTTATGTCCTATGAAAAGCAACCAAACTTGACTTTTCGTATTAAAGAAGCAAGCCCGGCCGCCCGCCGTAAATTGAGAACCATGTGGGTTATTTTTATTTTTTATTTTTTAATTTCTGCTATATCCCTTTACTTAATATTTAATCCTCGGTAAAGTAGTGATTTCTTATTTTCTCTTTTTTCAATTTTATTTTTATATCTTCTGTTAAATAAAGATCTTTGTCCAATAGATATTGTTTAATTTTAAGTAAAAAGGTATTTCTTCAAACAAAGACAAACATCTATACATATATATATTCTCATAAAATAATTTTTAATTTTTAAGATTCCATTAACAACCTTTTGGGCGAATGTTGCCCAATTAAAAAGTATTATTTATTGTACTAAAAAAATACAATTTACTTATTAATAAATACTTTATTCATCCGCAAAAGCGAGCACAACTTAGCTTAGTGGTAATATATTTCCCATCAAGAGATTGTGACTTTGATCCTACGCATAATCTAACTTTTAACCTGTCACATTCCCTATAAATAGAAATAACTCTCAACTTTCAGAAGTAAGCAATTTCATGGAGACTCATTTTTTCTTTTTTTCTCCTCTTAAATTCATTAATCATCATAGTGTGGTAGGCCGGACACCAATTCCCAAAAAATTGTTTCAACAATTAATATACATTTATCATGAGTATAATATTTAATATTCTATAAATATGAATAATTTTTAGCTTAAACAAATTATATGCATGAATTGATAATAGAACATGGTAAAAATATGAACAATTAACCAAAGAGTGGTTTTATGGAGATATATTTAAAAAAAAAATAGAGACCTTCACATATTGGATTTAACATTTTCATGGTTGTGTGTATATATACATATATATTTTGAAATATCTATATTATCCTATCATTATTTTATAATGATATTTATTTCTATCAAGGATGAAGTGACTCCTCAATGAAAATCTAGTATCAAGAGTTTTATAAGTACGGTGGCGAGGAAATTACAATTTTAACAAATTATGTCACGATAGTTTAGAAAGAAATATATATAAAAAACATGGGAATCAAATTATTATTGTTTTGCTATGTGAAAACAATTGGAACGAATTCATAATTTATTACCCTTTTTACCGATTGAAAATTGAAAATTGAAAATATACCCTTTATTTTTAACGACATGGGACATTTTAAATTATAAATACAACATTATACCAAACTAATAATACAATTGTTAAATCAGAGAATCCCAATTTCATACTATTGAAGTTATTGAACTTTGTTGATTTGGTCATGATGTGGACCCCTTAATAAAATACAAAAAAATAAAGTGAAAGGAAATATTGGCATAGCTTGTTTGCTGAAATGGAGAGTACTTTCAAAGATTTGACTTTAATATTGAGATGGAAAAATTTTGTATAGGAACTACAAATGTTGTGTTAATTAGGTTTTTACTTCACTTTAATTTTAGTTTAAATTTATTCATTGCGTTTTATAAATTTATCAGTCTCTATTTTGAGCTTGCCAATATTCCTTAAAAGCTTGAATTCAAATCTAATATAAAACAAATAAATTCAATATACTTTTTAAATCTTGATTTTACGATTGTTTGGGGAAAAGAATATCCTGGACACGTGGAGGACCCTATTGGTGCTCCAAGATGACCCATGAGTCATGCCCCAGCTTGGACCGTCGAGATCACCACCACTAGCGTTGACAGATACTAAGTAGGGCCGAGGTGAACCTGGCCGAGGTCCGACCTACCGGGAAGCTCGGTGGGGGCCGATGTGAGCTACTGTCAGCGACGTGATTATCGGGTGTAACCGTCGGTCCCGAGATTACCGGGTGTAACCGACGGTCCCGAGATTACCGGGTGTAACCGTCGCGAGATTAGCGGGACTACCACCCATAAGTAGAGGACTTCACTCCACGATCAGGGACGATGATCTCTGACATCGAACTAAACTGGGAATCCGACCTAGACTTGATCGTCGGAGTGCTCACCTCTTTGTGCAGGTCCGTCCAAGTATTCAGGTCGGTCCGGAGGCCGAGTTCGAGCTGCAATCTGAAATACACTGTTGTGCATATCCTTGCATAAACAACGATTAATATTGAGCTAAACTCTGGATTAAGAAAATAAAAAATTGATGTAAAAATTATTTACAGTTGATAAATAGTTTGTGCATCTTACAATATTTAAAGGTTTAATTATGATAATTTTATAAGTTGAAACTTCAAAAGTGCGATTGTAACCACACGTTTAAGGAAGATTTTTACAATTTTTCCAAATTTTATAGTTTATAGGTATGAGTTTTTTCAACCATCGCTTTCGAGTTTCAAATAGTTTTTTGTAATTTTATTTTATATTCTGGGGAAAAACAAAGTAAAGGTAGGTTTGAAGATGTTGGATAACACCTCCCTTTTCAAGAGGGCACTTCACATACGACGGACCAAAAAATAAAAATAATAATAAAAAAAAATTTAATATATATATACACACACACACTTTTCCCCTTCTTTTTCGGCATTCTTTCCTTCTTTTTCTTTTTTATTTTTAGGTCATACAATATGGATAAATTGCAAAGTCTCCCAAGGAAAAAAACAGGAAACAAATTTGGAAATATGATCGCCATCGCACGAGAAGAAAAGAAAAAGTGGATGCCGATTTTGTTGGGTTTAAATTTAAACAATAAATGAGGATGATATTTGTTTTCTTATTAATAATTCGATCTAAGTTCTATGTTTTAAAATATTGTATTTTAGTCGAAGTGAGCATAGTTCAACGATAATTAACATATATCTTCTTTCAATCTTGTGAGTTGGATCTCCCATCCCATCCCATCCAAGATATTGTATTAAAAAAATAATAATATTATATTTTAGTTTTTTTTTAATAAATCACATGACATATTTTTTTCAAATATAATTTATTTAATGGTCACTTAAACAAGTACTTCATGTCAATTTAGTGCGAATTTATATATTTTTTAATTTAAGTATTTCTTAAATTTTTTTCTTTAATAATAACAATCTCTAGAATGTTTGAGTTTTAAGGGTGTCAATTCACTTTAGAAGAACTTTTTTTTGATAAATCATCCTTTAATTGTTTTCTTCAAAAATAAAGTTTAGAGCAATCAAATTTTTGAACACTTTTTTTTTTTTGTTATCAAACACTGTAGGTTTTTTAAAAGACATGTTTAGTTATTAAAATCACTAAAAAAGAAAACAAAATACTAAACACACTATAAATTGACAAATTTTCCAAATGTGCTACTAGAAAAATATTTTGACTTAAAATAAGTATTAAAGTTTTATTGAAGTGTTTAAGAGTGATACTAATAGAATTAGTGCTTTTGTAAAAGAGACTTAACTACAATTGATTTTGTTTTTGTTGTTATTAGAAAAAAAAGACTACAATTAATTTTGTAAAATTGATTTAATTACCCGTTGATTTGTGTTTGATTTGAATTGATTTTACTATAATTAAAAGTGATTTTGAAATATTAATGTTTGATTTAAAAAATGATCCTAGAGATACCAAATTCCTAAAAATTATGTTGTATTTGAGAAATTTAACTAAACAAAAAGTTGTTTAAATAACTAAATATATTTAATTATATTATAATTAATACCATTACCATTACCATTAATTTATTAATTTATTAATTTAATTTGTAATTAAATTTAAAAAATTGATCTTCAATCGTCATTTGTGCTAAATATAATGCCCATTCCATTACTTGTGCTAAATATAAATATATTGGAATATTTTTTAGTGGGATTTTGACATTTCAAATAATATTTAATTTTGAGATGTGGTTTCTTGACCATCAATCCAACCAAAATCCCCTGCCAATTACTTCTTCTCAAATCAATTTAAACTGATTTTTATTTTAATCGATTTTATTTGTTTGCCAAACATGAATATTCCAACCAGAAAAAAAAAATTATAAACGAAAACGTTTTAGAACATCAAATTTATAGTTCGTAGAATTTTAAGTTTTGTTTTAAAGATATTATATAAGTTTGGAAATTCAACTTATAATTTCGTAGAAAATGTATGAATATTTTAACCTATTCATACCAAGAAAAAATATTGAGAAATTAATTTAGGTACAAGGTATTTGAAATGATGAAAAATCCTATTCATCCCCTCACGTCTTTTAGAGGGATATATATATATATTCTTCAATCTTATAATTAGGTTCGATTATCGAAAGCCAAACTTTTATAATGAGATAAACAAAATATTGATAAAATTATTACCGCTAAATCTTATAGTTATTTTGTTTTGGCAATAAATTTTTAGATATTATACTTTATTTTTTAAGTTTTGAAATTTATATTTATTTTCAACCGTTTGACATGGTCTACTTCACGTGGTTATAGTAATCACCTTTTTTTAATTTTCCACCAGGAAAAAAACAAGTTAACTATAAAATAGTTACTTATTAAAAGTGCAAATTTCAAAATGAACAAGTTGAAATTAAATAGACTTAAATGAACTAAAGTTAGGAAGAGAGTACATAGATCAAAATGAATAAAAATTTAAATGGACCAAAATAGTTTTTAAACATCTATTTTAAGAATACACACTAAATAGACCCTAATTAGTGATTGTAGCCGTAAATATATTTTCTATAAATTAACGTGAGTGTTATGTTGTCTGACTTTAAATTTAAATATTAAACACATTACATTACCTTTTGTTTCCACTTTTGTTTGCATCAAAATACTTTAGCAACTATTATTGAGTGCAATGGAAAAAGACTTATTATTTATAATAATAACTTCACTTCTTAAATTTTAAAATAGTATTTATGACGGCTCATACACTACCATAAAAATTTAGGGATTGAATTTGTAATTCAATCTGTTACATACATGTATGGAGATAAAAATGGAGTTCGTCATCCATCATTGAGGAGTTTTGCTAGTTCCACAAGCATAAGCATAAAATGTGATGTCCAATAGAATCAAATGTCAACTATATAATGTTGAATTTAATTATTTGATTTGAGGCATACAGATGCCCCATATCTTACCAAAGTTTTTGGTGCACCCCAGTTCTTAGCCATTCACTTCACAATCTCTCTCCCACCTTAATTTTCTATCTATTTTGAGCTCTAACCCAATTTAAATTTTATGCATGTGGCAAATTAACCAGGGCCTCCTAAATTTGCGATCCA
Organism: Momordica charantia; assembly: GCF_001995035.1. The sequence continues at coordinate 1,461,571 of NW_019104497.1, forward strand.
AGATTTTATATTTTTCACACCATTACCAAAAATATCAAACTTTTTTCTCAGACCCATCAATTAAATATCCACCAAGAATTGAAGGTTGAAAGTTGAAACCCAATTTGTAAAGAAGATATGTTTCTTGATTCTGGCGCAAAAGAGGAGTAAATTCTAAACTGTAGTTGGTAAAAGAGAATAAAGGTCAAGTCATAATTTAAACAGCGAATGGCTGCGGCTGGCCAAGCCTGCTACACTACACTACAGTCTACAGCTAGTGATTTCTTTTCTTTTTGTTGTTCCAGTTGAAATAAAGGTGTGAAACTGTTAACACTACCAGTTAAAACAGTTTTTTGCCGTGTTTGATCATAGAAGTTGAAAAAGAATTGGGAGGGATGATACCCCTTTTGCTTGAAATAGTAAAAAGCCGAATTGAGCAGACTGGTTCTCCAAGTTGTGCATTTTTATATTCCATTTATGTGCAGTCCACCATAATTTTCCAACTCAGACGGTCACACTTGGAATTTTGGATTCCAAGAAGAGATAGAGAGATAGAGAGGATTTTGCTGCTCTGGGTGCGAAGAAAAAGAAAATTTTTTCCTTGAGCGAGCCAGTTGGGTCGTGTTTCCCAACAGTTGAGCCTTTTTCTGGGACCGCGAAATCCTCCCCTTCTCTCAAACTCAAGTGGGTCACTCCTTGAGGTCCTACTCAAACCCACTTGCTTGCTTCCGGTGTCTCTAGCCTGCGTTCACCTGCCCCTTTATTCAACCTCTCTTCCCTCTTTTCAATGGCCTCTGCCCCCTTCTCAGTCTGAATTAAGATCTATTTCTCGGGGTATTCGTTCATTACTCACATTCCGTTATCAGGCGGTAATACAATTCAAACTTCGATTTCGATATTGCTATTGTTTTACATATATATATATATCTATGCTTCGATTTAGTATCTGTTTCTGTTTTCAATTCGAGTTTGGAGTGCGTTTGTTTGTTTATCGAAAGTAGGAAGCTGGTGTTCGATACAAGCATCTGGGTCAGTCGATAATTCCCGGAGCTTGACTTTGAAGCGCTTGAAATCGTTATGGCTTCTGGGTTTGACGGGATGGTTTAACTATGGGTTTTGCGCAAAAGGGGCTTTTCACGATTGATTTTGAACTTCCAACGAGTTTTTAGTGGTCACACAGCGATTGGAGTTTGATGCTAATTCTAAGACAATGGAGAGGCTTATGGCCAGATTTTTACTTTAGCATTCAGCCCTCTGACTTCGTGAAAATAATATGAAGAACCTCCTCAAGAAGTTCCATATCATGTCCAGTAGTCAGCCTGACGACACAGCAGAAGGGTCCACTTCATCGAGGGGCAGTAAATTACTTGAGGCTCCATCGCCTGATAAGCTGCCATCTCGCTCTCGGCCGGCCCATTTTAATTCGGAGCATAAACCCTTCTCGGGGATATCCGGTTGGTTGAACTCTGTTGCAAATAGACGTAGCCTCAGCCCTCCATCATCTTCGAATCCCACAGCAGGAGAGATAATGGAGCCTTCTGATTCAGTATCTAGCAGAGACGCTGCCATGGATACATCAAGGCATGATTCAGGGTCGAGTAACTCGAGGGATCCTGATATAGAGGAAGAGTATCAGATACAGCTTGCTTTGGAAATGAGTGCCAGAGAGGATCCTGAGGCTGCTCAGATTGAGGCAGTGAAGCAGATCAGTTTGGGCTCATGTGATCCTGATAACACTCCAGCTGAAGTTATTGCCTTCAGATACTGGGTAAGTTTGCTCAGCTCACGAGCTAATTTATTGTGGTTGACTTTTACATTCTGTACTCGTGCAACACTTTTTACTTACACACCATAGTGCTCTAATGCATTGGTCCAATTTATTTGCTCAAAGTAAACTTTATGATATTTCAGCTTCAAAACAATATCAAATATCAGTTTTCTGGTAGTTAATGGAGATACTTAAAATCAATGACTCAGAACTTTGGAAGTCTGCTTCTTACCAACGATTAAATGAAATGTGATGAATGCTTCATCTTCATCTGTGGGGTTGTTGGCTGCAATGTCCTCAAGCTATTCAGTTAAATGTCCTGTTATTTTATAGGGTTCACGTTATACCATCCTATTCATCTATAGTAATTGTTTCTTTGATTAGCCCAAGATGCACGGATCTCTATATATCAGGGGAACACTGTAGTTCACACTTAAAGCAGATAATTATTCAAGTTATGGTATGGTTGTATGCGTAAATACTGGCTCTTATTTGACTGGTATAACGTGGTTTCATGTGACAATCATTCAACCTTGATATTGTATTTGTTTATTTCATATTCACGTTCAATTTCATCACGTTGAAGTAATTTCCTTAACTATATATTTTTTTAATATTTATCTATGCTTTCGACCTTGTGTCCATGCCTATAATAAAAAATTAGGAGAGCCTTTCCCCCGTAATTTGACTAATATTTGTTAGAGTTCTCTCTTCTCTTCTGGTAATTTAATTTGTTCAAGGACTTCTGTTTTTTACCTGAAAGAAAAAACTTGGTTGCTACACATAGAATTTGGTGTCCCATTCTTTTGACCGATTACCGAGGCGTCACATTGTACTATGTTAGCAAACACTTGACAAGTAACGCTTCGTATATTTTGCTCTATTTACACCCCTGTAAATTATTGATATAATTTTTATTGAGTGCCATTTGTAGCGATGTATCTTTACATAGGATGGCGTATTGAGAGAATGTGTATGGGTACAAATTTTGAAGAACAACAAATAAAGTTGTGAATTAAAATTCAAATTGTGCATTAAAGGAGAAAGGATGTGGGGCCGTTGATAAATGATAGAAAATAGAGGAAATGCTTGAAAGGAGAGTTATTGGAAGGGAGGAGATCCATTTATCCTATTTTGTGACAATGAACTAAGCATAATGAAGAATGTGTTCAATGTGCTAGATGTGTTTAAGTTGGCTTGGGGTTTGATTAATTTGGAGAAGTCATCGATAAATGAAATTAACTTTGAAATGGATATGATTAGGTCTTTTCAGCACCATTGGGGTGTACCAATGTATTCTACCTATCTCTCATATGGAGATGTCATTGGGAGGTAACCCAGGAAAGTTGATTTTTGGAGATCAGTTGAAGAAAAAGTCTTGAGAGGATTAGATACGTGGGGAAATTATTGTCTCTCTAAGGGAGCTTGACCTACTATATGCCCATGTTTCATATCCCCGTGGCTCGTATTGTACAAGAAAATGAGGAATTTCCTTTTGGATGGTTAGAAGCAAGGAACAATCAATAACCTTATAAGCTGGGAGATTGAAACATTACCAATAGAGAAAGAGGAATTGGGTCGGAAGATAGACTATTTGAGCCAAGAAATTTAGTAACAATTTTGAACTTTACATATTTTAGAAGTGACGCACACGGAAGACGGACAGAAAAAGATAGGTTAATCAAGTATGTAATAAACAACATTAACGGTATATGCAACAAAATCCTCATTCTTTTTTGACTTCTTTTAGATCAAACTTTCATCCTCATTCTCTTTACTATTGCGTCATCTAATTGTTTTAACCTTCTGAAATTTGTTTAAGCGCAACCATGCATTATTGTAGTTTGGTTCAGTCAGTGCCACCTTATTTGTCTTTTCATAATTTTTCGCATAAGAAAAAAATTTGTTATTTTTTCCTACCTCTTATTGTTCGTAGCACAAACTATGAATGTTGGGGTATGATATTTTACTTTGTTATCATGTGCCTCTACTTTGTTTTACGTTTATTCCTTTCTAACCCATCTCATATCGTAGATTTATGCGTGCTTCACAGAATTACAATTCTCTTAGCTATGATGACAAGATCTTGGATGGCTTCTATGACCTATATGGAGTCTTCACTGAAGCCACCTCAGAAAGAATGCCTTCCCTAGTTGATCTGCAAGGAACACCAATGTCTGACAGTGTCACTTGGGAAGCAGTTGTGATCAATAAAGCTGCTGATGCTAACTTATTGAAACTTGAACAGACGGCATTGGAGATGGCCATCAAGATGAGGTCTGAATCTCCAGTTTCTGTCAATAGTTATTTGGTACGGAAGCTTGCTGTTTTAGTTTCTGATCATATGGGGGGAGCAGTGGGGGATCCTGAAAAGATGTTGAGAAAATGGAGAAGTCTTAGTAACAGCTTGAAAGCAACCCTTGGTAGTATGGTTTTGCCTCTTGGCTCCCTTACTGTTGGGTTGGCTCGTCATCGTGCATTGTTATTCAAGGTACTTGAATTCCTGATTTATTATTTATTACTATCATTTTTACATCCAACATTGAGTTGAATGTTGCTATTACATTTATGTCTTTCAATAGTCCTTTGACGCTCAATTCTTCAAAACTCTAATAGGATGCTATTACATCATATTTAATTGTATTCTACTAGGATGATATTATGTTATATTTGATCCTTGTATTCTAATTGGATGATATTATTTTATATTTGATCCGTTGGTACATTTAATCATTTAGTTTATATTCTTATCACGGTTAATATTATAAAGGAGTGAAATTGCGTTATATTTAATTGTAATAAATTACCAGTAATCTGAAAATTTTATGTTATTAGATGAGGGTGCATTTGATCTGTAGTATAGAAATGGATATTTCTGTCTAGTTTATAGTATTGGTATTAGGTCCTTCATTGCATCTAGTTGCCTCCATTTTTTCTTTTGTACTTTCTAGTTTCATGTGCTTAATCGATTGCTTTTGAACTTTTCCATTGAAGATCTTTGTCTTACTCTTGGGGCTTGCTTTTGCTGACTTATATTTATATGTTTACCTAGCTTTTGGCGGATGGCGTGGGTATCCCTTGTAGGTTGGTCAAAGGACCACAGTACACAGGTTCTGATGATGTGGCAATGAACTTCGTAAAGATCGATGGTGGAAGGTAGCTGCTATTGTATCTTGCAGAAGTCTTTCAGAGTTCATGGTTTTTCTTTGAAAAAAGAAACTTTTGTTTTACCTTTTCTGTGTGTGTCATCGTTTGGGGATGCGTTTTTCTTTTTTGTCTCTCATCCTCACGAGGTTGTGCTATTACATAAGCCTTATAATTTGACAATGCATTTAAATAATTTATTTATTAATTGCTTGATTTCTCTGTTTATTGAAGTAGAATCATGTTGAAAACAGAGGTTGAAGACTTGAACTACCTTTCTTATTTATTTGGGGATTGCAAAGTTTAAATTTCTGATCCTTTGGATTCCAGGGAGTACATTGTGGATTTAATGGCAGATCCTGGTACACTTATTCCATCTGATGCTGCTGGATCACATGTTGAGTATGATGAATCCCCTCTTTCAGCCAGTCCACTTTCTAGAGATGTTGATTCCTCTCAGGCAGCCTCTTCAAGCAGTGGAGTTGGCAGTTCATTGGAGGAAAACTCAGATTTTGGTATATCAGATAGGAAACCGAAGTCCCAGAATCTCAGTGCCACAAAGGAATACGATCCTCCCAATTTTGACAAGGGGCTATCACGCGATTTTGCTAGCAAACCAAATTATCCTGGCATGCACGTGAGATCCCCTTCTTGGACCGAGGGTGTTAGTTCACCTGCAGTGCGCAGAATGAAAGTAAAGGATGTTTCACAGTACATGATTGATGCTGCCAAAGAGAATCCACGATTGGCTCAGAAGCTTCATGATGTGTTGCTCGAAAGTGGTGTAGTTGCTCCCCCTAACTTGTTTACTGAGGCATATCCTGATCAAATAGATGTTATCGTTGAGTCGAGGTCACCAGTTGAAGACAAGGATGAAAGTAGAAAGGTACCTGATCTCTGCGAAAGTGTGGATAGGAAAGATCCTCGCCCAGCAAACTTTTTGCCTCCCTTGCCTCAGCACAGACTACATTCTAAAGCAAGTCCTACACACGGACAACAACAGCATCTTAAACCCCTGGAACTCAACCCTTCTCTTGATTCAAGAGAAACAGCTGGACAACCCATAGCCTTACCATTTGAGGTAACTCCAGTGAAGTATGGGAGAAATGTACCTGTTGCTGCTGCAGCAGCAGCAGCTGCAGCTGTTGTTGCATCATCAATGGTAGTGGCTGCAGCAAAGAGTACTGATGCAAATCTTGAAATTCCTGTAGCAGCTGCTGCCACTGCCACCGCTGCTGCAGTGGTTGCAACAACTGCAGCAGTCAACAAGCAGTATGAGCAGGTTGAAGCTGATGCTGCTCTTTATGAGCAGCGTGGAAGTGGAGGTAGGGAGCATGACGCTTGTGGAGAACATTCAGAGGGTGAACGAATATCAGATAGATCAGCAGGGAATGAAAGCACAAAATCTGATATTACACTTGATGACGTTGCAGAATGTGAGATCCCATGGGAAGAAATATCCGTGGGAGAGCGTATTGGACTTGGTACTAACTACTAATCCATGCATTGTGCTATTCTATTGAAGTTATTTAATTTTTTATCACATATGAACTTAATCCAGGTTTTTAATAGCTATAAGTTAAAATTTGATTTTTCGTAAAAAAAAAAAGAAGTTAAATTTCAATTTATTTTGTGAATTCTTTGTGCTTCAGGGTCATATGGGGAGGTCTATCGTGGAGATTGGCATGGAACTGTGAGTTCTTTTATACAACTGTGAATGATAATCTCGTTGATTATGGTGTCTGCTTTCATAATCTTGATGCTCTGTACTTCATTAGAGTTTTGAAGGCATTGTTTAGTTCAAATTAAATAGTACAGATCTCATCTGTTTTTGGAGGGGTCTGCTTCTGTATTCTATTCTTCCTTCTTTTGCGCGGCTCGTCATTTGTTAATTATTATCAGGTCCTAAGGGTATACCTTATAATCACCATCTGTTTTTGTAGGAGGTAGCTGTGAAGAGGTTTTTAGACCAGGATATTTCTGGTGAATCTCTTGAAGAATTCAAAAGTGAGGTACTGCCTGGTCTCACTTTTACGTCAGGACATTTGCAACTGATGTTCTCTAATGACACAGTAGAGTTAATTCAATTTCATGGATACCTTTCATGTTTATCCTTGCAAATGCTTCACCCCTGATTTATAGATTTAAAGCCTTGAAAGATGATGGGAAAACAATTACTTGTTCTAGAGATGAATTCCTCGATTTTCAGAGTGTCTAATGTAACAAATTTATTCCAGAAATTTGGCTGTTCAGAATTTTTGTTAGATATAAGTTAATTCATTACGTAATCCAATGTTTGAATTCAGTTAGCCTATCTGCCTATGCTTTTTATATTCCAGAAAGAGGAAGAATTAGGATTCCCAAGTACTTGGGATGTTTCATGTGTACGAAAAGAACTTCTGATTGTTATTTCCAACTTCCAAGTGACAGTAATTGCCTCTAAGACTGACAAGGTGGGTAATCCTCAGAAAGCATCGAGGAACCCTTGTTATTTGGTAATAAGAATAAACAATAACAAGCTTGCAAATGTGCAGGTTGAGTTAGGACTTAGAGAACAAAGCTCATTTAACCTTGTTGAACATCCAACAATTTACTGTTACTTGCACGAAGTTGTGCAACTAGGCTTTAATTGTATCATTTGCAAATTTAAACAATATGTTTGTTTTCCGCCCATCTAAAGTATTCACTTGCTGCATTAATCCTTACAAATCTAGTAGTTTGCCTTGCTGCTGTCGGGTTGAATTGTTCACAGTTATGCGAGTAGATGAAGGATTTCCCAGCCCTTTCAGGAAAGTACGGTCTGTGAAAAAAATATGGGATGATGGCTTGCATAATGTTGGTAGATGGTGACTAATATCTGATTAGGGAAGGACCGACGCAGAGTGCTGATAGGCCAGGTAACCATCCCGATGGGATCAGGTGGACAAGGATGAATCTTAGATATAGAGGAAAAGGAAGGGAGAGGAGAGAATGGATTAGTGGGTATTGTCTATACTGGTGGAGGAAGATTCCTTTTCCATTGTAAATCCTTATTTACTATTAATCGAAGAGATGAGCGATTTCAATTGAATACGGCTACCTCATTGCTTTAAAATTCTAATGGGCTTCTCATCAAAGAACATTCTCAAGGAATTTGGTTACTCATAATCATCATATCTCCGAAGTTTCCTATTGAATTTTCATTGATCAAGATTTGCAAAGTGGTTTCTTTTGTTCCATTGTACTCTCATCGGGTTATCAAGCCTGATTCCTTCTTCGTGATTATTATTGTATAGATAGCTAGGAATTGTTATAACTAACAGTATCTTATGCTGTGGTTTCTACTGAAAGGTTCGAATTATGAAAAGGCTTCGACATCCAAATGTAGTTCTCTTCATGGGAGCTGTGACACGTGCTCCCAATCTTTCAATTGTTACAGAATTTCTTCCCAGGTATATCAGCTCTTCATCATATGCAACTATCACATAGTATTTATACTAAGCTAACTAATAATATTGTCATACTAGGGATCATTTATAACTATTTTCCAAATATAATCTTGACTCGAAAGCTCGGGACCAAAAGTATAATTTGTCTTAGTATTTAGTTGAGTCAAAGTCGGAGACCTATGTGTTAAAAAGAGAAATAACCTGTATGCTTATTTATACGACTGTCCAATATGGTATTGTTCTACGCCCTTCCTATTTTGAGGCAAAGGCCAAAAATCTAACATGTCCACTGGTATTTGGGCTGCAGAGGTAGCTTGTACAGGTTAATTCATCGGCCTAACAACCAATTAGATGATCGAAAGCGATTGAGGATGGCCCTTGATGCAGTATGGTTCTATTTTTTTATGTAGTTAGTTATTATTTCATTTTCCTGACTACTTCATAAATCAGGGACTTCGTTTAAGTGACCTTCTTCTTCAAATGATTGACATAATTTTTCAGGCTCGGGGAATGAATTATTTGCATACTTGCACACCTGTTATTGTACATCGTGATTTGAAGTCCCCAAATCTTCTTGTTGACAAAAATTGGGTTGTGAAGGTGGCATTCTTGTTTCATTACTCAGATTTTTATCAAGCCAGATATAAACTTCTGTCGTAATCAGTCCGGTGTTAACAATATTTAATTCTCGTTTAGGTATGTGATTTTGGTTTATCAAAAATGAAGCATAGCACATTTCTTTCTTCAAGGTCAACAGCTGGAACGGTAAGTAATTTATTAATATATTTACTTTCTTCCTAGTGCAAACTTCCAATCTTCCTTTAATTATACCCTTCTAAATAAAACTTACATTAATTTGCCCCCTTTTGGTTGAGAATTGTATATACTGACTATGGTTGGATACTAATGAATTGGGAGAAGTTTTATTGACTAGTTTTTGCATGTGCAAGTATTTTTCAAGCTATTCAAGAAGCCTTCTACCTAATAGTTCTAATTGAATTTGCTTCTTATAAAAAAGGATAAATAAATACTGACTTAAATATACTTGATTCAGAACTAGTGATCATTGTTGTTACGATAAATCTATTTCTTTATAATTTGTATAAGTACTTTAAATCTTTAATTAATTGGAACTCTCTTTTAACCATTTACTTAAAATTGGACATTTCCTTTTTCTTTCCCCAACTTCGTTGGTTGGTATGTGAGACGGTTCCTCCAGCAAGCTGTAATTTTCTTTGGTTTCAATACTAATTGAAGTTTCTTATAAAAGAACAGAACTCTGGGAATCCTGATTACAAGTTCCAACCATATTCAATAGATTTTTAACTATATCTTATTTTCTTCTTATTATTCAATTTCAGGCTGAGTGGATGGCTCCAGAAGTGCTAAGAAATGAACCTTCAGATGAAAAGTAAGATTTTCACATCTCTTTCTTTTGAACTTCTGTTAAAGACCTAACGAAATCTGTTTCATATGAAAAGGAATCCACTTGGATGTCTTGTAATAAAATAGTATGGGTATGTCATACGTTGGTTACATTATATGCATAGGTGTGACGTGTATAGTTATGGAGTCATACTATGGGAGCTTTGTACGATGCAACAACCATGGGGTGGAATGAACCCGATGCAGGTAGTTGGTGCGGTTGGGTTTCAGCATCGCCGTCTTGACATCCCAGATAATATGGATCCTGCCATTGCTGACATTATTCGGAAGTGCTGGCAGACGTAAGTATTCAAATGTTGCTTCAAAGTTCAAATGGACTCTTATTTTGTCTCCTTCCAATTTCAAGCATTCACATATTGGTGCAAGGTTGCAAGGTTTAGTTTGTCTTTAGCAATTTCAACCTCGGATGCATATATTCTAATTATGAAACTTATGCCACTTTGAAGAAATCAGAAATTTTACATGCATGGTTTGATTGATTCATTTTCTTTTTGGAACTTTATGAGTTATGCTTCAGTTTTCATCTTTGGCTGGCTCTCAAGGTAGCTGTTTGGAATGTTAAAAGCGTCTCATTTACATAGAAGTCATCTTTAAATTATTTTACCAATCTGAAAGTGATAAGCTTCCAATAGTTAAGGTAAACAAGGCAAGAGAGTGAATGGGGAATGGCTTAGCTTTTAGCGAGAGTGTGTGGAGTGTGGAACCCATTGTAATGAGTTAGTTTGAGTGGCAGGAAGGTTTTGGTTCGGAGGTATTTCATAGTTAGACTACGAGAGAAGGTATTTTTTTTTGGTTAGAAGACTATGGGAAAACAGGAGAGATATGGAACTCGTGAATGCTCCCTGAACTATGTACTGGGAATAAACAAACAAATTCTATGACGATTTTTCTGCCCTTTTGTATACATGTTGTGTTGATAATATGGGCCTGAATTAATTTGAGTCAAATTGACCTTCTCGAAAGGGTTCATTCCTTTTCGCATTTTGCTAAGTACTTCTGGACACGCCTATTATTGCACTACTGGCTTTCACTTTCGACTAGCTGAGTGTGGTAAAAAGGAAGGAGAAAAAGTTTGAGAAATTAATGTACATTTGATCATCTTAACAGCTTGAAGTTCCATGCTTCTTAATGATATAGCTGATCTAGATGCTGTTAACTCTATATGTGACTCTCCAATGAAGCCTTTTACTCATAAGATCACATTTGTTCTTGTTAGTTAATTGCCCTCTAGTGCGATCAGGATCTGATGAGGCACATTTGGAAGGGTTTGCTGAGGTATTGGACAATATTTTAGATCTGATCAACCATCAGACTTACAGCTTAACAGCTCCCGGAACATAAAGTTTATATGCGATTGCTTATACTTTCCGGTATCTTATCAAACGAAACGAAAAAGGAGCTAGAAATCTCATGGTTAATCTATCTTCCTATATGTTTTTTTTTTGATTTGTTTAAATATGCTGCTTTACGTGTGAAAATAGAATCAGATGCATTCATAGTGCAGTTACACATAAATACCTGACATTTGATCCATTCTAAATGATAGAGATCCAAAGTTGAGACCGTCGTTTGGCGAGATCATGGCTGCGCTGAAGCCGCTGCAGAAGCCATCATCGAGTGCTCAAGTACCGAGACCAAATGCTTCTGCAGGTAGTGGCCGTGAGAAGGCTTGATTGTTACATGCTGTCGAAGACCCGTCAGGCTAGACGAGCAAGTATACGGGCAAACGGAGTCGGGAACCTTGTGTAGTTGCGATTAAAGAAGAGCAGCAAGTTTGTTGATTGTATTGGACAAGCATGAGAAAGAGATTGCTTGAGAATGAAGAGCAAAAGGTGAGAGAGATTCTTTTTCCAATTTTCTGGTTTCTCAATGTGATTAGAGAAGGCCATTGTCAGGACGTGTATTTGTTGTAAAGAAACAAAAGATTAGTTGAAAATGTTGTAATTGATGTCTTTACTTCTGGGTTGGTTTCATTATTACAGTTGCAGGACAGGAGATGGTAAATTGGAATGGAGAAACAAGGCATTTTGTTAACACAAGACTGATACATCTTTTCAAGTTCATATATTTGAAATCTCCTCCCCTTTTTTGAGTGTTTGGCTTCTGTAACTCCAACACAAAAGAAGTTAAAACCTAAGTTTGCTTGTTTTAAGTTGCAGATTATTAATCTTAATGACTTCATTTTATAAAGATAACTTTGCTATATCTTTTCATTTAAGGACTTTTTTTTAGCGATCATCTCTCAAGTGATTAAACTACAACTTTAAAATAACTTAGATTTTAAAAAAATATTTTTAGTTATCTAAAATCATTCAGAAATTATACCAAACACAAGATAGAGAGAGAGATAAACAGAAGATCCATTTAAATATCACATAAAGGGATAAGGTAGGGAGAAATATCCAATTTGATCATGGCTTCTCTTTTCGGATCGACTGCATTTCTCTCCCACCCGCTTACCAGAACTTATCACTTAGCTTCCTCAGCCTCACAAACACCTCCACCTTCAACCCCACCTTCACAACCGCCGCAAACTCCGCCGCCATCTCCATCTCTGACCACTTCTTCATCGGAGCCACTAGCACCAGCCCCAACAAAGGTGGAGCAACAGAGGCCTACCACCAATGTCGAGTCCACGGATTGGATAGCTTCAACCTTGACCAGGCGATTTGGGCTCGGCGCTGGCCTTGCGTGGGCTGCTTTTCTCGCCGTTGGTGTCGTCTCCGAACAGATCAAAACTCGCCTCGAGGTCTCTCAAGAAGAAGCAAATACAAGGTCCTCAATCCATTCCCCTTTCCAATTACGTAACATAATTCTCATATTGTCGTTCTAAGTAAGTAGTGTCCTTAATCATTAGAGCGCGGTTGTTAATAAGCATAAACTAGTTAAGTTAACCTGGTGAATGAAAGAATGCCGCCAAAGTGTTTGCGTTATAATTCCCAACAGACATTTCAGAACGTCAGAAATTGTTCCAGAACAAGTTAAATGAAATAAGAACCGTAGAACACAAAACCAAATTTTAAATTATGATTGGTTTTACCAGTAACAAGATGCTTCCATAATCAACCACTGAATTCTTGCAGAAACGTTGAAAAGGAAGAGGAAGTGGTACTACCCAATGGCACAAGGTGCATTATCTTATCTAACATCTTACCTTGGCCTATTTCCCACTCTGTGGGCCTGTTAATTCCATAAGATCCAAGGGATTTTGATGATTGCAAAACAGGTACTTTGAGCTGAGAGTCGGCGGTGGCGCAGCACCGAGGTCCGGGGACTTGGTTGTGATAGACCTCAAGGGAAAAATACAGGGTAGTGGGGAAGTATTTGTAGACACATTTGAAAATGACAGAAAGCCACTGGCTCTGGTGATGGGATCAAGACCTTACAGCAAAGGAATGTGTGAAGGATTGGAATATGTACTGAGATCCATGAAAGCAGGTGGCAAGAGGAGAGTTATAATTCCTTCTAGTTTGGGGTTTGGAGAGAAGGGTGCTGATTTAGGTTCCGGGGTTCAAATTCCTCCATTTGCAACATTAGAGTATGTAGTTGAGATTGATAAGGTTTCCATTGCGCCTTCTTGAGCTGTTTTTGGATGCACATAGTTAACACACACATGTATCCATATCTTGGCTTCTTCCTTTGCATTTTTTTTTTCCATTTCAGGTGTGTGTATCTCAGATGAATTTTCTGCCTTGTATTGATGGCAACATAGAAAAGGAAAACAAGGGTCCTTTCCTTAGTTTCTTTAGCTTGCAATATGATCAGCAATAATGTTATTACATTTTTGTTTCTTGCAATCTGAATGTAGAGCCAACTTCTATAAAGATTATCTAACTCAACTAAAGATGCTAATGTTGTTAGGTATTTTGCTTGGATGAAAACCTCAAATGGGCTGGGCTATACTTTGAGATTGGTATTGTCTAGTAAATTATAGTAATGTCGAGAGGTTCAGTGCTGCCAATCCAAGTATAGCTCAATCCGTATAAGTATAAATCTCTATCCTACATTATTGAACTCAAGAGAAAAAGAAAATGTACAAGTAGCAAGGTGGGAGCATTTTTACTCAACTTACTACTTGCTAGAATAAAACATTGAGAGAGCTTCAAGTTTTCTCATGCTCCAAAAATTTATTCTATGCTAAGCTCTTGTTCTTTATGAGCTATGAAGAGAGGAAAAAAAAAAAAAGTTCTAAGTATGTTTTAGCCGTTAATGTTTGAATATTTTTTAAGGCTTAACATGCTATTTTAGTCGTTGTACTTTTAAAAAGTATATTTTGGTAAATGTACTCTCAATTTTGATTCATTTTAGTTATTGTATTTTTAAAATATTTGTTTTAGTTCATGTAATTTAAAAAAGTAATCATTTTGATCCTCATTTGTAAAATTTTATCACAAAATTTACACCTAACAATAACCCTTTAATATAAAGTCATGGATATATCTCAAGAAATATTATAACCAAAACAAACAATAGAGACCAAAGTAATTCAGCGTTTTGTTAAAATTTAGTCACCATTATTTAAGTTTAAATTCAGTTTATTATGTTCCAACATATTTCAATTTAGTCCTTATTATTGATTAATGTTAAAATTTACTAATAATAAATTTACATAATATAAATATAGCAAATTGACATAAATTTAGAAAAAGTCATCTAAAATAGAAGATATTCTAATTATTCATCTAAAATTATTGGAAACTAAAAAAACTTAATTATTTTATTTTCTAAATTTCCATCCATGTATTATGGGCCAATTTTACCATTTTTCAATTACGAACTTAAAAACTACTAAAATATAAAAGGATTAAATGAAAACTTTGTAATCGATTTACATTTTACGCTGAAAAAATATCCAAACAATTAGAGCCTAAATTGGAACCTTCACGGAAATTAGTATGGAAAGAAGGAAAAACAGTACTATCGAGGCTTTGCTTGAAAAGTCCGGCCCGGGAAAAAGCGGGAGACGGAGGGAAGATGCCGAAACAACCACAAAGTATTGATTAATACAATCGTCGTGCTGTTCGAATCCTGGCCAGAAACAATATTTGACTTCTCGGATTACTAAATTGTTATTTAAGAAGATGAGAATCTAGTTCTCACAGGAAAAACTGAAATTGAGAGTGTATCATCATCGACAGCTTCATGGGAACTGTGATCGATTCCCATTTCTTGGCGCTCACTGCCATCGTCACTGTAAGATTTGCTGGTTCTCTCAGTTTCTAACTCCCCCATCAATTTATCTGGAACGTTATTTACTAGCTGACACTTCTTTTGTGATTTTCAGATTGGGTATCAACTACTGTTCTTTGCAATCACAGCTCTTCTCAAGTTTGACAAGGTCACCGATTTTGCAGGTATTTTGTCACTGATTACAAGTTCTGCTGAGTAATAGAGGGACAAAGAATAGCTGGAAATGCTACCGTTTAATTTTGATGTCAATTTATGAAATTCGTGTTTTGCAGGTAGCACGAATTTTGTCATACTAGCTGTTTTGACTCTAGTTCTTAAGGGCAGCTGGCATTTCAGACAGGTAATGCCGTTTGATTCTGTAAATACGTCTTATATCACTACATGTACAATTTTTATTGTGTTGCTGCCGAATCCATGTTGCAACTCGTTCAATATTGTCAAGTTTTGTAGCCTGAGAACAATTATGAAACAACTTGCCCGGTGTAATAGTGCCACTCATGGTTTCATAATATGTGAAAACAACAGGGCCTTGGGTTTAATCATACACTTTTTAATTTACCATGTTACTAAAGGAAACATCTAGGAATTCCTTTTGGGCTTACTTAATTGTCGGCATTGTGTCTTTAAAAGCTGCTCGTGTTTTCCTGTTCTCTTCTTGCAATCTCCGAACTTGGTTTTTCCTCAAATTTCTTATACTTTATAATTGGATTTCTTTGTGTGAAGGTTCTATGGTAAGAAGCTGGTGTTCAATAATTGAAAATTTTTACTTGAATCATTGGTGTAAAACGGTTTGCCGACAAATGAATTTATGGTTCTATTTCTGCAGGTTGTTCTGTCTTTGCTTGTAGTAGCATGGGGTCTTCGCCTTGCTTTTTTCTTGTTGATGAGGTATGTAAAACAGTCTGCCATAAATAACTCTTCAATTCATATTCTCATTTCATTTGGGTGGTAATTTTTTCTACATGCTAAGA
>NW_019104497.1:1492591-1517660 GCF_001995035.1 Momordica charantia
AATATATTTGTAGATTAAATGAGGAAGAAGATGACAATTGAAGGGTGGGATCAGAGAATTAAAACAGTTGAGGGCATGAAAGTCAACTTGTCTGCCAAACCAACAGCTTTTTTTTTTCTTTTTTTAATGTTTTTCACGAGAAATAATAATAATGTGTTGGGTGGGTTAAGTAATGTTGTGTGAAATGAGAAGAAAAGAAAAGTGAGAATGAGAAGGGAAATAAAGTGAAAAAAGAAAAAAATAGATTCCAATTCTCTGGATGGAAATACGTAATCAGAACCCCTTTTTGTCTCCCAATTTTTTTTTTTATTTCTTTTCAAAATATTTCTTCAGTCATAAGTAAAGAATTAGTGGGAGAAACAATATATGTTTTTTTTTAATCTTAATTAATTATCCAACCCTTTAATTTTTTGTTCTTAGCAAGTGTTTTTGTTTGTTTATATGATGATTATGAGCTAGCTGTATCAGCTTCTTCATCTATGTTGTTGTTTTTGTATATATTATTGGTGAGACAATGTTTTAAATTTGGTTATGGCCTATGCTAATAATTCTTCTCACCAAATCATTTACTTATTAATTCTCTCTCTGTATTATCCTTTAAGGTTAACTTATTTTACTTCGAAATTTTTAATTCCAGTAAATGTATGAATCAAAATTTCTGGCTTATACTAATTACATGTCTGGAGTGAACTTTTTGTAATATGGAGAGACTATCAAGTTATTTTACTATATATACAACATTTTCTATATAGAGAAGGATGAAAAGTAGTAAAGAAGAAATTATTATTTCCTAAGTTTTAGTGAACATATCGATTTAAATATTTAATCGATGATTAATCTAAGATTGATTGGATTTTTTTATTTTGTCATGTTCATAATTACTTCCCTAAAATTTGTTGTTTCTATCTTTTTTTCTCTTTTTAAACTTATTCAACCATTAATATATTATATATGTGGCCATTATTAAAAATATTTATTGGAAGATGAATTCGCCCCACCCACCCAAGTACCAAAAATATTTATTATGTAATTACCATTTGTCTCATTTATATTTATATAGGTGTGTGTTCAGGAGAATTATGCTCCTATGCAAAAACAACCTTATCTTTTACAACACGTCGCTATATATATACATCGATAATGGTTAATGCAAGGACCATATAGATATCTTTTAAAGCACATCGAAAAAATCGGTTAATGCAAGGACTATAATACATATTTGGGACGACAATCTTCAATCAAACACTACACTACCATCCCTTTCTTCTCTCTCCTAACGTAAACATAAAGATACGAGCATCGGCAGAATTCTAACCTCAACATAATTTAAAAAAGAAAAAAAAAATCCCTCGTAAGAATCACACAAAACCCTTTTTGGAAGCAGAAACCAAAAAGAAGTAGATATTTATGTGAGAAAGTTAATTGGTCCAATCGAACAGTAGTAAGTATAAAGAAGCATATGATACAATAAAATCAGGGGTTGAGTAATTAATTAGATTTGTGATTAGAGGGATGAATGAATGAGGATGTCTTGTCTCCGAAACTCATCAGTTGTGTGTCGTTAATGCAATTCAGTGCATGACAAAAAGAGAGAGAATCAGACAGGCTTTTTAATATACATTTGACTATCATTTTATTAGCTTATTATAATTAATTAATTAATTATTGTGTGTTGGGGTTTTGGGAATGTGGGTGCCTCGGCAATAGCCCAGTCTGCCCCTTTCTTTTCTTTCTCTATTTCACCATCTGATCAGAGGCTGCTGCACCCACGTACTCTCTACACCCACTACTTCATCTTTTTAATCAAAACTTAAAATCTTTATCACACAGAGACACACAGAGGGATAAATATACCATTTTTATGCTATGTTTTCTCATGCATGCAGCTGTTTCTCTTTTACCTGATTACCTCTGCTTACATGATTTACAAGGACATAATTTTCAGGTACCAAGAACAAGAATGACCAAAATATATCTATGTTTTACTTTTTTTCCTTTTTTTTTTATTTAACAAAATTTCCAGACTCTAACAATCCAGCTGAATAATTAATATATATATATATATATATATATATATAATTACCTAGCCAGCTAAATTTGTAGACTTTGGGAAATGGAAGAAGGATTTGAGAAGTGCCTTAATAATTTGCATAAGATTAGAGGATTTTTTCTTATATTTTCATGCAACTATGGTATATAGTATAATATCTTGTATCTTCTTTAAATCTATTTTTAGTACAGATATTGAAGTCTTGGTTTTTAAAAATAAAAATAAAATTAAGTAGCTAACTAAACTTAGACATTTCTGTGTAGGAGATAAATATGATGTATGAGAAATCATACAAAGACCAAGAGAGTGTCAAATTAAAGAGAAAATTAAAATAGATAAATGGAGATAGGATATGCCCTTTAGTTTATCAATTTAATGACATGATTGTCCGCACTATTATTTTCCTTCTATTAAAAATTATTTTAACTCTAAACTAGGAAAATAATTTAATTAAATTAACAATCACATTAAAATTTCCCAAAGAACAATAAGATTTCTCAACATACTCGATTGAAATTAAGAAACATGCTTATTTGTCAATATGTGCTGGACAAGGTACCCATAATTTGATATCCCCGCTTTTACAATATTGTTGAACTTAAAAGAAAAGGATTATTGATTAATGAAACTAGAACATTAACGTAATTGACACGATATATAAATGTATAATTTGAATTTAAAAGTATATTGTTTTGTATTATATTGATTTAGAAAAAAGTTAGGTACGTTTAGAAACACTCTCGTTTCTTGTTTCTTGTTTTCGATTTTCTGAAGAAATCTAAACATCTTGCAACTAACTATGTTTTTTTTTTCTTCTCTTTTGGATCATTCTTAAAATTATATAAAAATTTTAGAAACAACCAAAATCTTTTTTCTTTCTTGTTCTCATTTTCAATTTGTTTCAAAACCTAAATAAAAGTATTATTTTACCGTATTTAAATTCATGGATGTTGGAACCATACAATTAATTTTTCTTTATTAAAAATATAGAAACAGAAACAATAAATATTTAGTTTTAGATTAAATCACTTCAGCTTGCTAATATAAGAGCACCGAATAGAATCTAGTAGTTATATATAATTATTTTGAAGCACAGCTTTATCCATTTTCCATTCTCCAAAATTAATGGATCATAATTTGTTTCTTTCACCGAACCCTTCAAAAATGAAAAAAGAAAATAAACAAATAGTTATTAATAATAACCCTAGAAAAACTAATTGAACTTTTAAGCAGCTTTTTTCTGTAATTATATTGGTGTTTTAATACTGAAAAATTCTATGAAATGACAACTTTTTTACCGAAGGCAAGGTTAAGAGTTGAGACAAAGAACGGAACAAAGTTATCTCAAAAAAATTTCCCCCTTTTCTTATGGTTTTAACTTTTAATTCTTTGAAATGACATAAAGACGTGAGAGATTTCAACTTATACAAGATTGCATAATCTTATATTGATTGGAGTGCAAGCAAAATTTCACATCAATTGGACAAGGAGCCCACTTTTATAATGAAGTATTTTCGGTAAAACTAAGATTACTTTCAAAGTGAACCATATTTTATCCTTATGAAAAATTTAGAAAGTTGGTTGTTTTAAGTTTTAACCATTTATGTAAAGAACAAATTAAATGTTAGGAACTAACCTAAACTAGTAATGGAAATCTATGTCAAGGGGCATTTTAGTAATTACATGGTCAAGTGAATTTTAGAGATAATGGTAGCCCTTTTCAGCCGGCGAGGAGCATGGAAGAGCAACAAATGGCTTCCATTCTCACCCAATAAAACGCCAAACTCCTCTCCCATCGGACGGACGCGTCTGGTCCGTCCGATCATTACCCCTCCTCCAATCTCCACCCTCCATCCATTCATCAACCACCACCGTCGGATCACTCCAAGGCGTTACTATAAATAACGAACTCTTACACAACGTCTTTTCTCGTCCTCAGTACTGTCCGTGGCCGTTGGAAAATCATCTTGGTCTCCCGGTTTTGCCCTCACCCACCAACCGAAAATGCGTGAGATTCTGCACATTCAGGGAGGGCAATGTGGGAACCAAATCGGCGCGAAGTTCTGGGAGGTGGTTTGCGACGAGCATGGCATCGACCCGACCGGCAGGTACTTTTCAAATTCTTAGAATTCCATCTCAAAATTACCATGACAGTAATCTATGTCCTTTGAATTTTTGTACCATCTGAATATTCAATTGTAACAAGGATGTTCGGCATCCCTAATTAATCTAATTAGTTTGAAAAAGATACACAACAAAATTAAGATTTTGAGGTATTTGTTTTGATTTGGTCCATTTCATGTGTGTAAAAGAATTCTGAGTCTCGGCGTGTGATAGGTATGCCGGAAATTCGGAGCTGCAGCTAGAGAGAGCGAGCGTGTATTACAATGAAGCGAGTGGGGGAAGGTACGTGCCGAGGGCGGTGCTGATGGACCTTGAACCAGGAACAATGGACTCCGTCAGGACAGGGCCGTACGGCCAGATTTTTCGGCCAGACAACTTCGTGTTCGGCCAATCCGGCGCCGGCAACAACTGGGCTAAAGGCCACTACACAGAAGGTGCAGAGCTTATTGATTCAGTGCTTGATGTTGTCAGGAAGGAGGCTGAGAATTGTGATTCTCTTCAGGGTAATCAACTCTCCATTGTTCCTTTGGGTTTAAGAAAGGTCTGTTTCAAAACAAAACTAAAAGAGGGCTTATTGGATTCAAATCGAAACAAGTGAGGGAAGAATTGTAGAAAAGATAAAACGATTATTATTCAAAACAGAATGACATAATAGAAGTGTGTTCTTGAATTGACTAGCCGGCAGTTGAAGTGGCCTTACTTGAGTACGAGCCAAAAGTTGCTATAATAGCCGGCTTTTAATTTGTCGATACCATTAATTACTCTGCTGACATAGAATTCTTGATTCTTTCGCCGTACCATTCGATTTAGAGTATACTTTATTCTTAGATACTGACACAATGTTAGAATTCTAACGGTTCTCGAATCGTATCTCGCAAATATTCTCCCGATCCTTCAAAATTGAGGTGTGAATGGGTTGATTCTCCTAATCAACTCCCTATTTTACTTAATTTTCATCTATTTTGTCCAACTTTTCAGGGTTTCAAGTGTGTCATTCACTTGGAGGTGGAACAGGATCTGGAATGGGTACTCTTCTGATCTCCAAGATTAGGGAGGAATATCCAGATAGAATGATGCTCACTTTCTCAGTGTTTCCATCTCCAAAGGTGTCAGACACTGTTGTGGAGCCATATAATGCTACTCTTTCAGTACATCAACTAGTAGAGAATGCTGATGAATGTATGGTACTTGACAATGAAGCACTCTATGACATATGTTTTAGGACTCTCAAGCTCACCACCCCAAGTTGTGAGTACACCTTCAAATTTTCAACTTTTATCTTGTCCCACTTGATTGTAAGTTTAAGTTTTAATGCTGATCTTCATTCTACTCTTTCAGTTGGGGACTTGAATCATCTAATTTCAGCAACAATGAGTGGAGTTACCTGTTGCTTGAGGTTCCCTGGCCAGCTGAACTCGGACCTCCGAAAACTGGCTGTGAACTTAATCCCTTTCCCTCGACTTCATTTCTTCATGGTTGGCTTTGCACCTCTGACGTCCCGTGGATCGCAGCAGTACAGATCTCTGACAGTTCCTGAATTGACGCAGCAAATGTGGGATGCCAAGAACATGATGTGTGCAGCTGATCCACGCCATGGCCGATATCTTACGGCATCTGCCATGTTTCGAGGCAAAATGAGTACCAAAGAAGTCGACGAGCAGATGATGAATGTGCAGAACAAAAACTCTTCCTACTTCGTGGAATGGATTCCAAATAATGTGAAGTCTAGCGTTTGTGACATTCCACCTAAAGGGTTCCCTCTGGCTTCTACTTTCGTTGGAAATTCAACTTCAATACAGGAGATGTTTAGAAGAGTGAGTGAGCAGTTCACAGCAATGTTTCGTAGGAAGGCCTTCTTGCACTGGTATACTGGAGAAGGAATGGATGAGATGGAGTTTACTGAAGCAGAAAGCAACATGAACGATCTTGTTGCCGAGTATCAACAGTATCAAGATGCCACAGTTGATGAAGACCTTGACTATGAAGATGATGATGAGGGCGCTGAGATTTAACCGTTTGTTCGAGCAGTTTGCTGTTCATATCGTACAAGCAGTGTTTTATCAATACAATTTTCAGTTCTGAAGTTTGATCAGTGAGGGGAAATAGATTCTCATTTCCTAATGTGAAAGAATGTGTTGTATGTTTCTAAGTTGTTTCTGTTCTATGAAATGTGAAAGTTGATGATTTTGAAACATATCGGTGAGGTAAAAGTTTTACCTTTCTCCAATCTCCTCCAAGAATTACTTATCCACGAAATTGAAGAATTCGAGTATGAGCCACAACAGGACACCTAAACGATGATTTTGGAAATCAGCAAGTTTCAATTTCAACGGAGTTAATAACTCGTCGATGTGAATGTAAAAGTGAGAATGGAAATTTTTTAATAAAATTTCAAATGTGAATGAGGAAATGCACAGGAAGACAAGAGGCAGAGAATCTTTTCCTCAACATACCATCTAAATGCAGCATAATTCACAATGATAAATGTTCGTGGTCCAGTTGATCAACATTCAATAGCTGAAGTCAAATTTCTAATCTACACGACTATAGCCAAATGTCAATTCTTTTCTTCAATCTGATTTATAAACCACCCACTAATTTTGCCTAGTGAAAAACAAAGGATAATCGGACTTAGTTTTAAGCTACATCATCGAATTCAGAAAACCTCTTGCACGCCAATATGCGAAATGATAATATTCTGTAGCATACATCAAGAGAGAGAGAAAAGAGATGAAAAAGGAGGGAACTTCGTGGCACGAACAAGGAACATTTTCAAAACTAAACGGTTTTATTATTATAAAAGGAGATTGTTCTGTCAAATGAACGAGGTACTTAAGACTTGAGAGAGAGCAAATAATGACTTCAAATAAGGAACAACAAACTGAAATATAGCATAAATTATAATCACTTTTTCTTGGCAATGAAGAGTCCCCATCTTTGCTCACCACTGGAGCTCCGGACTAGTTTTGCTTTCCAACCATCTACTATTTCGTTGTAGTCCTCCTGAATTGAGTTCAATCACAGACGAGTGAGGAAAAAACACCGAACTAGAAGCAAATACTACCATTAAAAGTACCAAAAAGGGAGAAAAAACTTACCGCAGAAAAGTCCTGAATGAACTCTTCCTTCTCTTTTTCTATAGTACTCAATTCACGTTGCAAAACTCTGATGAACTGAAGGATGCAAACATGTAAGATCTTTAGATATGAAAGTGCAACATAGTGCGCTACTATGAGTCTACAAAGAAAACATTAATACCTGATCAGTGCGATCCTCTGCAATGACCTCGTCAAAGCCAGCATCTCGCAGCATCTGTTGAAAATATAAAATCTATAATGAGCTTGCATGATAAAAAAAACAAGAGCCACTAACCAAGAGAGAGCTGAATGAGATAGTTAAACTTGCCTGACCATATGCCTTTACATCATGAAGATCATATCCTCTCTGCTTGATATACTCAGCAAACTCTTCTGTCGGAGTACTGTCACTTCTGCAATAATCACTGATAAGAACCTTACCTCCTGGCTTCAACCACTTGTAAAAGGTTTTAAACAGCGCAGGTTTATCCTGCAATAGATCAATAGTTCAGAAAATTCAGATATGCAGATACTACGAAGAAAGAAAAAGTAAAACAAAAGGTCTTGAGACCAATTATGACTGCCATATCTCGCAAGATTACCATATTGAAACATCATTATACGGTATAGATTTGTAGCTTGATCAGATTGTCAATCATGTATAATAAACCCAGTCTGGTAATTTCCAATATATGCTTAAACGAATATGAAATTAGTTTGTTAATAACAATTGTTGAGTTTGGAAATTGACAACAAGCTCAACTACATTTTGATGAATGAGAACTAAAGAAAAGATAAATAAATACTGATAATTAGTAAAAAATGAGATCCCCAAAGAACATGGAGATATTTCTTACTTGAATGTGTAATATTGTGTCCCGGCTGTATATCACATCAAAGGTATTTTCTGGATATGTTTTCTTGGTACAATCAGCAACCTCGAATTCAACAGGGCATTTGCGTCCAATGGCCGCCTCGAGAGCAAAAGAAATCATGTTGATGGAGAGATCAATGCCAACAACCTCGACATCAAAGTTCTCTGCCATATAAAAGTCACCACCCCCAATGCCACAACCAACGTCTAGAACTTTTTGACCAGGCTTCAGTTCTAGCTTTGCAACGAATTCTTTGGTGGTCTCTACATTTACGGAAAGGTAAACTTTTTTAAATAACGATTAAAATTAAACATACTAATCAATAAACAACCGTTTGGTTCACAGGTCTACGAAAGCTTAGATTTGCCTAGCATACGATGAGGAAGTTTGTTTGTGAAGCGAATAAACTTTGGAAGCCTAAAGTTTACTGTGTCCCTTTTTGGCTCGTAGGTTAACGATTTGTGAAGACTAATGTAGAGTTTATGTAGTCTGTAAGATAAGTGTAACCACAAACTCAACGTAATCCCAGACATCCAATCCCATGTTATACAAATACGATCTATGAGCCAAACACCCCTAACTGAATTGAAAGGATACTATTTAATTAGCAAGCTGAGGACCTCCACCAACCTTCTCACTTCATATTTTTAATCTAGTCGTCACGCCCTTCACTGCTTCATCAGAAAAGAAAATTAACAATAACATTTGACAGGAGTCCACATCGGTGAGAACAATTGTGGTTTGTGCACAAGGCTAAGTCCTTCTGACTGCCCTGGATGGACCCCACTTCGTCTTGAATTCAAATATATATATATGTGTATATATATATATAATAATAAAAATTTTAAATTTTAAAAGTATTTTTGTCTAACTTGCTAAAATTTTTAAAATGGAAAGATTATATTTATAGAAGGACACCTATTCGTTAGTTCATGTGGAAAGCACACAAGATACTACTCATAAACAGTGGGAGATCCTACGTACAATCACAAGTCTAACTTCTCTTTATAATAAGCTACTGCAGATTTTTTTCACACCAAAAAAAAAACTAATTTCACTTATCAAACTATAATAGATTTTCACTCAGGAAAAATTACACGAGTAGAAGTTGTCAGCTCATAATGAGATAAACCTTGAATAACTAAGATTCTCAGTACTTACATCACGAACCGATCCTGCAGTTAGTGGTCAAACTATTTCCCAAAAAGAAGTATATTAAATCATCTAAATGCGTTGGCATTGAAAAGATTAGAGACATAATGACAGCAGAACAAGAAGAGAATTTAACAATAAGGCTTACCTATTCCTCCTGTACTGACAAAACCTTGACCAAATACACGCTCGTAACGCAGTATGCCATTACATTTATATTGGACATTATCTAAAAATCTCTGGAATCCCTTGTCTTCCTGTGAGTGGACTTTCTGCCATACCCAGCAAATCTAAGTAAAATCGAAGTGTGCATTTTGTTAGTAATAAACAGTAAGAAACATAAAAAGGAACAGAGAGATCAACTTCCACCAGAAAGTACCTGGTTTTTGTTAGTAATAAACAGTAAGAAACATAAAAAGGAATAGTGAGATCAACTTCCACCAGAAAGTACCTGGTTTTGGTTCTTCTTAGCTCGTACATAAGCACCAATACATTTGGAGCTTATAAGAGAGAGTTCATAGGAGTTTCCACACTCATCGCGCATTTGGCATTCTTTAAAAATCTGCAAATGATGTAAAAGAGGTTTTCAAGCTGGGAATGTCGTGATCTACATTCTAAGAACTCATATGCTAAGTATAAATGGACAATCTTCACATGCAAGACCAAATATACATCAAACTAGTATGACATCAACCTGGCACCATCAGACATACTTGTCTTTTACAATCTTGAGGAGAAGCAAAAGTAATGGGAAGGACATAACGTCGTGCACTTCAATAGACGACTCCTACAGATGCTTTGTTCTAAAATTACCTCTGCTAGTTCCACAAGTACTACCGAATCATGTATATAGTAATAGCCATTTTATCAGAAAAGGTTCACTGATGCAGTCTTTTATGAATTATTCCTAAAAACTACATCAGGATTGTGAACCTGGAAAAACATTATCTTTATAAACTATATATTTAGGGCTAATGCATATATAAATTCTCCATTATACATTATTCATTTATTCTTTTCCATCACAATTTCAGCAAAGCACTATCAGATGACAACCTGTTGGTTTTTCCTTTTTTTTTTCTTCTTTTAATGATAATGATGATTCGTTGAAGTTGAAGTTGAATAGCAATAGGAAATAATAGTCATACAGTTAATCCACAACATCTGAAGGTTTCAAAGGGGTAAAAATTTATGAAAATAATAATAAAGAAGATGAAAACAACCTTTGTATAAAACCTGGGTTCCCTATAATGCGTTGGGTTGTATTTGCGCTTAGAGTCTCCAGACTGGTGAAAACATGACTCTCTGAAGAATATATATCCACCAACCTTCAACCATTTCATTATCCTTCCAGCCAAATTCTCCACCTATGGTTCATATATCAAAAAAATAGGTTTCTTGAAAGGAAAAGTAATATGAAGCAGGCTTAATCTAATGAAGATTGCAAAATATTGAACTCCAGGATTTAACGTATAATTTCTCCAGGTCTAATAGAAGAAATTTGTAAGCTGAAATGAGAACAAAAGAGAACAGCGCATAAATAAAATAGATCCATAAATCCATAAAACACGTGACATGTGCATACAGAACAGCAAAAAGAAAAAGGAAGAGAAAGAAACCCTTAAAAATCTTTTTATCTTGATACAAAAAATAATAATAATAATAAATAAATAAAATATGAAATAGTCTGTGCTAGCCAAATGCTTTGTGCTATTTAACAACCAAATTGGCTATCTTCCATAGCATGAAAAATAATATAAATATTGTTTAGTCTGCTCTTAGTTCGAATTAAGAATTAGCCACAGCTTCCTCAGTCTAGGCAATAGGCTAATACCATTTGTCTTCCGTTCAAAGTTTGGTTGAGGATTTTTATGTCCTCAATTAAAGAGCAACTCAAAATAATGCATCGCATTCTTGAACAAACAACCTACCAAAAACCATTCATGTACAATAGTTCAAGAAAAATTCTGATTTTCCGATTCGATCAACAACACGTAGTAAGTCATAGGCAATTGGTAAAATTGAAGACTCCAATGTCATGTAGTGTGCACCGTCCATTGGCTCCTAAAGCACCAAACGGTAGGAAAGAAATTATAGTACCTCTTTATCAGATAAATACATGAGCAGCCAATTTGAGAATATCAAATCTATTGACTCATCAGAAATGAGTAGCTCTGGCGATGTCACATCGGCACAAATGAACTTGACGTTCTTGTGGTGGCTGTTGATGCTTTCATTCTACAATTATAATATTAAGGTTATAAGATACAAAATACTACCGTGCAGGTGCAAGTATAAAACAACAGTTCCGTTTTGGCATGATATGAAATTCATTTTTAACCTTACCTTCTTTATTGCATTCTCTATGAAGTCTAGAGCAATAACATGGCCAGCCTTCAGCGCTAATTCGCCAGTAAAACGGCCGATTCCTGCTCCAAGTTCCAATACGGTTTTGCCATCATAATCAGGAAGCAGAGAAAGAACCTGTGGAGGGCCAGTTTAAGGACTCTGCATATATCTTAAACACTGATGCTACATCTTACAAATTTCCTCGACTCTGAATTAGAGTGGAGAAAGTACGAATTGACTCCGGCTCCAACTAACGTAATCCTAAGATTTAACGAATGAACCGAATCATCCAGCTTCATAACTGGAACTGTTCAGAACTATACTACTAATACTGAAAATTGAGAATAAGATGGAACATTCTGCAATACGATCAATTATACCGAGAAGACAGATCTTAAACCAGACAAAACGACAACATCTGTGACCGAACCATATGATAAATTCAAACATATCAAACAGAAAAAAAAAATGACGCTAATACTAATGAAGGACGTGAAGTTAGAAGCATTACTTCAGGTCGCTCTTCTTTGTCAAGATCAGAGGCTTGGGAGTCAAGCATCATAGCCTCCACAGTCAAATCCGCAGAGTGCTCCATCCAGTAGTTCTTCTGCACCTCGCGCTCCTCTCCTTTTAAAGACGAAAGCAACAGATCCAGTCAGGAAAAGTTGAACAGAAATGGAAACACAGTGTGAATTACAGTACAGAAGAATGAGAGATTTACCGGCATTGTTAGGAGAAGCCATTGCCGCCGATTAGAACCGAGAAAGAAGAATGCGAGAGTGAGGAAGAGGAGGAAGATAGAGATATAAACGAAGCCTAAGAACCCTCAACGGCGAGGCGGCATCTGGAAAAGCTCCTGGATCTTCGGTTGTTTGCTCTACCTCTCTGCTGCATTCCACGGCTGCGGCAAGATGCTGGTAGAACTGCTCGCGCTTCTCCCTCTCTGTTACGTCGAAATTTTGTTGCGAAGGATTCCCCGACTTTGGAGGGCCTTTTATACTATCGAACAGTTCGCGGCGTTGGGATCGCGATTTTCGCCTCTCGGCCTCACTCAGCAGTCTTTTTATAATTTTTAGGTTTACAATATTTTTACTTACCGATATGGGCCGGGAAAGATTTACCGTTATTTATTTTATTTTTCCCTCGAATTTCTTTATACATTCATCTTTTTAAATTTTTTAACTGTGGTGAAATAGGAGATATTTAGTAAACACCTAACTAGTTTATGACATTATTTGTGCCCATCTCACAGGTTACATGTTAGGTGTTGATTTTCTCACAATATTTCAATTTATTATTCTTCACTTGTCTTTATTATTTATTAATCTCGTTATTCTATTATTAATAAACGTGACACGATAGTATACTAAAAAAAAATAGGTAGAGTAGTATGGACTAGTTAAATAATCATTTTATTTTTAATTTTATGTTTTTTAGAATTAAACTTAAACATTAGTTTATATTATTTTGGAGTTATATACTCTTTAATCAAATTTGTGTTTTGTCTTTTTAAGATTGGCTAAAGAGTTGTATTTTTAGTAAATGTTAAAATGTACCTTGAGAAAACCATTATAAATTTTGAAATTTTAAAACTAAAAAAGAAATAGTTTCCCAACAGAATTATTAATAGCATACTATTAACATTATGATAATTAATATTAATATTAAATCAATTTTTGAGTCAAATATAATTCAACTTATTAAGATTAAATTATGTAGATTTAAATATTTGTTATTTATTTAAAAGGTAAAATGAAGGATTAAACCTCAACTTCTAACATATAAACAAAATTATTAATTTCTAAAATATGTTCGTATCGACAATCAAATTTCTTCTTAGCATAAAAGTATTTATACTCGTATTTGACTTACTTTAAATAACATTTGAAATTATATTATAAAATCTAATAAAATATAATTAAGTGGATAAAACATCTCATACTTTTTAAAGGTTATATTTGATACTGCGCTATATAAAAAGGAAAAATCATATTACAAAAGAATAAAAAAAATATGAATAACAATGATTTACTCCCCATCTAATTAAAAGTGTCAACTGGAGTAACGTTTGGCAATCAAAAAATGCAAGTTAAATCGAAGTATAAGAATTCACTAGAAAACAAACGATTCTGATACCTTGAACCTTTTTTTTTTTTTTTTGAGTAAAGATACCCTTGAAGTTTTTATTTCAATTACTAAACATTAGTTTAATATATTGCACTCGAGATTGGATCTGGCAAATAGCCAAAGCATCAAGTTACATATAATCTAATGATAAAAACATGCAATTAAATATGGTTCCATCCTCCAATTTTTATTTATTTATTTTCCATCTACAAATTTTTTAGAAGTCCACTTTCTTTTTCCATACGTTTGTATATATTTAATTTAATAGATAAATGACATGATTTTAGTTAGGTAGATATGACGTATTATATATGGAATTCTATTAATACGGATTAAATAGAAGTACTCAATTTTCTTGCTTAACAGAAGTACGACGTAATTAAACATTGTTATTTAATTTAAGGAAAATCAGCAGCTAAAAATTGTAATTGAATTAGCATTAAAAAAAAAGGGTTTCGAAATTTCAACAGCTTTTGTCAGTATTTGATTAATCACGAGACCGGGTCATTGGCTGGAGATGTTCGGAATCAATGTGGGGTCATCAACTTGTAAATGGTATTTTTCTTATTTTAGAAATTAAATTAAAGGTCATTCATAAACTTGAAGACCACGCGCGGTAACGTACCATGGTACTACCGCCACTTTCAACCTCCACGTGTCAATCTTTTAATTGGATGGCAAAAATATCATATCTGTTTAAGAAAATGTCATGAGCTCTATTATTTTTCTTTCTAAAATTTTTTATTTTTATTTTGATTAAATTATGTTATTTGTGTAAAATTTTAAACTCTAATATATTGCGTTTTTTTCCCCTTTATCTTCCTAATTTTAATAATATAATTTTACATTTTACATTTTACATTTTGTAGCCAAGAAAAAAGAGAAGGAAAAAGGAGCTACAACACGTGTGAGTGTCACATGGGGGGATACTTTTTGCATTGCATTATTGTTATTTGTGAGAAAACAATATATTGATCGATTGGGACGGGGACCTGAAATTAAAAAAAAGCCATGGATCTCGAGAAAGACCACACAGCACTGAAAGCAATGTCCTCCTTTGGCACCATCTCTCTTGTCTTCATTCCCCTCCGAATCACGTGCATCTTTCCCTCACAAATTATTGATGTAAATTAGATTATTAGTGAACAATTGCATTGTGGTATAGTTGATCCTCCAGAATAAATGAGCGTAGAAATTTTAATTTTCAAATTATGTTAACACATGTCGTTTTACTTTGTTTCAATTTTGTTGATTGATTTATATTATAATTGTTGAGTCGAGTTGAACACAATAAAATGTTCTTTTATTTTTAATAATTAAACATTTTGAATCTTTTTTTTTATCGTTATTCAATATTTTGCGAGGAAAACACAATGAATGTTAGACTTTACCTATTGATGTATTTTCAAACGTGGAATTAAAATTAGTAATAGTTGGAGTATTTTTATATAATGATAAATATATTTTAAATAATTATTATATTATTTTATAGACGTTGTTGGAAAGTAAAACAAAACTAAAACATGTTATTGAATGAAATATAATTAACATTAACCATGAGCCAAAATTGTTAAATTATTTAAACCCAACTATCTCTCCATACAAACCAGCTCGAAATCATGCAACTAAGTTTTATACACACACATTGCGTGTCCTTTTTTTAAAATCTCTAATTTATTAGTCATATATAATTACATAATATGACGTTAAATTCAGTTTTAGTTTGTTTTTTTTTTAATTGAAAGTTGTTTGTTGGTAATTAAACAATATTATAAACACTCGGAGACAATTTTCCCACTGATTCTGGGAGACAACTCCATGTAAGGAAATTTGGGTCATCACGTCACGTCATGAAAGTGAGGTGAATAAAGCACACCAGGCTGGAAGGAATTTGACATACGATGGATATGACATCATGTAATGATGGAGCATCTTTAAAGTCGGCATAACATCAGACTCTAGTAGTATGGTCCTAATTTTCTAGGGCACGATTCCAAAACCACTCCTCAATAAAACAATGAGAAAGAACATTTTTCAAGGTATGCAACTTCTTGCACCAGCACTTAAGTTCTTCTCTTCTTAATTCGAATTGATACCGACTTCCTTCATAATACATGTAACAGAGTACTAGTTGAGTTCGGTCTCGTAGGTTACCATCATCGGAGGCACCACTTGTATCACACTTTGATGGATACATGAGCAAATCGAATTTCAACATCAACCAGCTTATATTATATTGTTTAAGAAAAACCTACTTAGGATTTTAAAACCCGATGGAATTAATTTTTTGTAGGCTATATAAAATTTGGCTTGGGTTTTAAAAAAATAAAAAGTAATTTATTAAACCAAGGAAGTTGTAAATTATATATATATATATATAAAAACATTATTTTTTTTAAGTACAACATGTGAAGGTGGAGATCAAACTCACAACCTCATGGTTTGAGATATAAGTCAACTACCGTTGTTTTGCTCGTTTGGATAAATATATTAATTTTAAATGTATATAACAATTAACTAAATAGCTGTTTGCACGGAAAGCCAGCTACCTAAAGAAACGGATGGAAAGCCAGGGGAGAGGATAAAATGGTAAATATCAGTACGATTTTTGTTTCAGAAAAAATTTGAATACAATTAAATACCAAAATATAGAGTAACAAATTTTTAAAAAATTACTTAAAAAAAACACCAAAAAATGCCTCATTTTTCAATTATAAAAACGGGGTGTTTCCAATTCCCCGAGTGCTCTTCTAACAAGCTTACTTTCCAAAACTGCCATGGTTTTTAGTTAATTGTTACATACTTTTAATTACAAGCCTCCAAACTATAACCAAAACCATATTAAAATTTGAAAAAATATATGAAATTTATCAGAAAACAACTATTCAAACATATTTTTGGGGACCCTAATAAATCCATCAGATTGGTTGGTTGGATCCATTACTGACCACCGTTTTTTATGTAGCTTAAGTTGCACTTTTTTAGTTTTTTTTTTTTATAATACAACATAAATCAAGGGGATTTGAACCTCCAACCTTAAGGAGAGGTGCATTGACAATTATTGCTGAACTATATTCATGTTAGCAATGGACACCTAGATTTGTTAATTAAACTTAATGGAATTTGAGAATTTGAATTTGTTCACGTTATTTACCTCTTCATTTTGAAAATTTGTCAAATAATATTTGTCAATGACAAATGTCTATTTGATTTTTTCCAATAATTTTGTATATTTGTTTTTTACCATTCTTGTTCAGTTATCCGTTTAAAATAAAAATAATTTGTTTCTACTACCTCTTCCTATGTTGTAACAAATTTTGAATTAGATTTTCAATGTATTTTTTGTCCTTTAATTTTATTTTTGTAAGATTTGATTTTTTATTCCTTTCTTTTCTATTTTCAACGTATGTTTGTTAATATTTAGTAATTTTTTATTTCTTTCTTTTTGTTTTTTAAATTTTGTATTATTTTCCATCTCTCTCCTAAATTTATCTCTTTTTTCTTTCTATATGTTTATCCATATATCCATTTTACCTCCCGTTGGATCTATCACCTTCATCCTTTTTTTTTTTCATCGTGATCATCATCATACATACTTTCTTTTCAACACTTACTATGGCAAAGTTTCGATCAGTAAATTTTTTATAAGGTGATCCATGAGATGAAAGAAACATTTACACTGATTTTAAGAGTATTGATATTTTGATGAAATTCTTCAATGGCTCGTTTTAGTGCATTTCAAACCAATTTCATTTTAATCCTAGACAAAAAGTAATATGTTTGAAGTTACATATGAACCGTTCTAATAAATTGATACTTTGTTATAGTGCAATGTATTGAAGAATCCTATGTTTTGCCAATTTGTTTGAAAGTGTAACGGAAAAAATTGGTGATATTCTATAATAAGAAAGTTGACAAAAATAATAGGATTTCGAATTCCAAGTAGGGTGGGAGATTTGAACTCGTTCGTGACCTCTTAATTAAAGATAATTGTCGATTACCGCTTCACTAAACTCAAATTGACAAAAAAAAAAAAAAGTAGGGATAGCTAACAATGTGTTTCACCATTCTTCTTAAGTAGCCATTCGTAAGGATTTCCCAAAAAAAAATCTTGAGACGTGAAGGATAGAGGCCCAAATTCTGGATTTGAAAGGCCCATTTCTTGTGGGCCCAAATAAACGTTTGATGAAGATGGCGCTGGGGTAGTTGCCGTTGTTCGAGACCCTCCGTAGAGAAATTCCACCCAAGTTCCCAACCAATCCAAATGCATATTGACATAACACTAAATTACACACACACACACAAAATAATAATAATAATAAATAAAAACCGAAGTATTCCATTCTTTTCTAAACTACTCATGTCATCGTTTGAAAAGTACTTTTTGGAATAAATATCTGTTAATATTTTGGACTAAAAGTTGACGTGATACAATTTAGAACGTCGTGATAATTAACATGAAAATTTACCTAGATTAAATAAAAAAAATGTGAAATAAGTTGCCATTTTTTAAAATAAGATTTTGACAAAATTAGTGGACAATATAGAAACAAACTCTCTTACCAACAAAAGAAATAAAATTTTGGTAAAATTTTGAAGTTAATTGCCAAATCATTTCAAATTTCACAATGTAAAATCTTTCGTTCAAAATATTAACAAATATTTATAGAAAAAGTAATTTTAAAGCGTTTATGGAATGTGACAGTATTGACATTTTTTAAAATATAGGAGCTTTTTTCTTTAATATTTTTGTAATTTAACATGAACATGAAAGAAGTTTGGGGTGATAATTTAATAATTGATTTATATAATATATATATATATTTTGTGGATTTGAAAAAGCAAATTCGAAAAGGTTAGGCAGGCATGGGCTACTTTAGTAGTCGTCCAGTCAGTGGTTGGCTTTTTAATGTTGTCTGTCGTATTCTCTCTCATTAAATTTCGTTACTGTTTAATATTTAATTTTATTTAAGTGCTTTTTAATTTTTTCCTTTCTAGAAGCGCATTTAATAGATTCAATACTCCGGGAAATAGTAATAGCATATTTATTTTACATGGATTGATTGATTTGAAATGAAAAATAATTAACTTAGAATCTAAAGTTTTAAATGTCGATACCTTAATTATACAGAAGTATCGATGTCGGTAGATTTTTCAAAAAATATTATAAAAATAAAAATTTCGTGAACGATTAACAAATAACTATTTCACTATTTTTAAAAAAGTAAAAAATGATTAATATTAATATTGTTTATAAATTTTATATTTGGTAGGTATATATATTTTTATAATATTATAAAAATGAAAATACTAATATTTCGATAGATATTTAATATAATATCTTAATTAAAGTGAGCAGAAACTAAAAGCAAGAAATAAGTGTGAAGTAGAGAGAGAGAGAGAGAGAGAGAGAGAGAGAGAGAGGGGAAAAAAGCGATAGGAGAAGCAGAGGCGGTCCATCACTCAGTGGTGGGTAAAGTAAGTTTTTGATTGTCTCCCACTAAATTCTGTCGGGTCGACCCTTTACACGACAATTTATTGTGGGTTGTCATTTCTCTCTCTTCTCTCCAATTTAATTTTATATTATCAAAAGTTATTTAGCTCATCAATTACATTTTTGTAACTTAAGAATTCAGATTTGTATGCTATTATGTTGCACGTTTATTGATCTTATTCAAATTTTCTATTATGAAATATCTCTCCTTTTCTTTTTCTTCTCTCTCTCGTTTTACACCTTCCAGAAGGAGGAGCATTTTTATATCTTAATTCGAATGTGAAAAATAGACGAGGAATGTACGTAAAAGTTTCATTTTCTTTTTTCTAGTACCTCTGAGAACACATCCGTTGGAGGTGGAAGTGGAGGTGGGTCCTGTGACTCAAACGATTAGAGCATGTGGTTGTAAACCATGATGTCGAGAGTTCGAATTTCGTTACCAAAAAGGAGAAGAACTTTGTTGAGACAAGAAACTCTCTCCTACAAAATTTTACAGATCGATAAGGAACAAATATAGTACTATTACGATTTTCTAAATCTTATTGAACATTTAAGTTCAATTATTGATGTTTCGAGGTAATTTTTCATTGACCACATGTCAACCTGTCATTTATCGGAGTGAACTGAGCTATTTTAATGGTGCAATTAGAACATCATATAAAAAACAAAATAAATTGTTCGTGATTTCTTAAAGGCTCGTTCGATCATTCGTAAATCCAACCAGTAGAAATTATAACAACTTTCCCTCGTAAGGGACAAATTCGACGTATGCAACAGGTCGTCACAAACTAACAACTACTTTTTTCAAGGCTTCGTAAATTGTATAGATAGTATTAATTGTTCATCAACTCCTGTCAGAAGCTAATGACTTCTATAAATAGGAAGTCTTGTATCACTTCTCTAGAATGTGAACCTAATCTCAAGTAATATATTGAACGAAACTGACTTGTCGGAACTTTTTTACTCTCTTTTGCATGTTCCTTCATCTATCAGCTTCGTCCAAATCTAAATTTTGCCGTGATTTATCATTTTCCTAATCAACCAAAAGTCAATATAAAAATCGTTTCGATTGATAAACATATAATGAATCATTGTTATAATCTGAAGACAAAAAATTAGAAAATTTATATATTATTGAAGCAAAAATGTTATTATTGTTATGGCAAATGGGATACTATTAATCATTATTAGGCATGCAAATAAAGTATTAAGTTAACTGATGAAATTGGATATATATGAGCACTTTTTGACGCCCATTTGGGAAGCAGTGGTGACGCTTCCTTAATTTCAATATTTGTTATAATTTATAATTATTAGACCTAATTAATAGTAATTATTAATTTTTAAAATAATTAACTATTTTCTTTGATTTAGCTTATCTAATAAGCCTCGTTCCTTCCCATGCGTATGCATATTGCATGCACGCTCGACGTCATATTTACATATTCCAATTGTTTCTAATGTTTTGTTTAATAATTATTTATGGTTTTTAAATATTATAAATATTCTACCCTGTTTTTTTCCCATCAAATCATACGTGTAATTTATTTTTTAAATAGGGATAGCTAAAGATTATCCTTATTTCAGTGGTATAATCAAATATTTTCCTCGATGAAATGAATACTGTACCTGCTCCCTCAATTTTAAATTATCAAATTTTCATTTGTGAAACCACACAAATTTATTATTAATTAATTTTAATAATTTATTTTACTTATCATAAAATTATATAGAAATATATTTACATTTTAATTTTATTTCATTGAATGATTATTTATGGATTATTTATATCCAACAACTTCCAAAAGTAATTTTGTATTTTTAAATTTATGGAATGTAGATTTTTACCGGACAATGATTTACAGATTTCGATTCAATGTTAGAAGATATGTAAGTATATTAACATTTTTCTTTTTTGTTATACAATATTTTGAACGAGCGACTTGAATAAGTCAAACCATTCCAAATATTTCCTGGTTCGATTGGCAATTGATTAGTTGGATCTAAAAAGTATATCGATCCAATCTAGTTCGACCCATAAACACGTTAATGGAGACTATACTATATGAGTAGTATTTTAAGGTATATTTGGTGAGCATTTAAAATGGGGGGAGTTGGGTGGTGATTGAGAAATGACCCTTAACTTACCAAACATAAAACTCTACCTAAAATCAAAGGGATTGGTCTTTTAAAACCCTTTAAAGAAACTTTGTTGGGAAGTTGAAATTTCATAAAAGGGGGAAAAATTGAAAATTTTACCCAAAAAAGAGAGAGTGGCAGAAAACAAAAGGCAATAATGAAAAGGAAAAAGGGTGTCAGTAAAAGGTGTAATGTGTAACTAAAGGAATTTAGGAGATGTAGAAAGGAGTGAGAGAGAGGGAAAAGAAAAAAAAAAAACTTTGGATTGTGACTTTTGTCTGCTAATATTCTAAATAGGTCCACATCAAAATAGTACCCCAAAATCAATGGAATTGGAGGGGCCTTCTTCTCACCTTCTTAATATTCATGTTAATTCTTTATTTGAATTTCCACTTTTTCCTCCATATTAAGATTGTCTCCTTAAATTTATTTGCAGTGTTATATCAATGTCTTTTTTTAAGATTTATTGTATTAGTAGGGATCGACTAAAAAGATTGATTCACCTAAATTTAGAGTATCGGAGGAATGAAATTCTAAGATTCGTAAAATATCTTTTATTTGACTCCAATTATTTTACATATTTGTTTATAGTGATGTATGTGTTCATCCTACTACTTGACGGGATACTTTTTTGTTCTATCCCAACTATTGATATGATTGATTGGAATTTATTCTCATATTTGGATTGTTATTTTTTCTAACTTCTAATGTATGTTATGTTTTTAGTATTGTTTGTTTGCTTTAATTATATTATTGTCTTCCTTATTTGTGTTCTTGCAAAAAAAAAATTTGTAGGTCTTTTTTTTTTTGGCTCCTTAAGTATGCCTTAATCTTAGTTGTGAGATCCATATTTATCTTCATGATAATATACGCGATCTTTGTAAAAAGAAATATATATATATATATATATTTCAAATTTTGCTTCTAAATTATATTATGAGAGAGAGTACTGCTCACGTGGAAATTAGTTGAAAAAAGAAACTTTCCTACTTTATTTAATAATACGAATTGATGAACTTTCATATGAAGAAATATAGAGAAAAAAAATCAAATTCAAAAGTATAATCCACCAACATAAACACAACTCAACAGGATCGAACCATGAATCCATATTAGTTTGAGTCGGAATTACTAACTCCACAGTATAAACTAAAACTTCTATAAAATAACATGGAGAGAAAAATCAAACTCAAAAATCTTTTATTCTATTCTAATAACATGTTATATTATTACTGGACCCAAAAACCAAACCAAATTTTTTAAAAATCAAAACGAGTTTGGAGATAATTATAGAGAGAAGTGTCTTTAGGTGAAATACATTTTCTTCCAACAAACAGCAATCAAAGTGTTGATTTTAGAAATTTTTAAAATGATTGTAATCAGCTAAAAGCACTTTCCACACTAAAAAACAGATTAATTAATATAAAGTCGTAAGAAAATTAAATGAAAAAAAAAAGGGAAGGAAAGAGGAAGGTTGATTTGGAAAAAAGAAAATCAAAACAGTGTTCCGGCTTCCTTTTTTTATCCTTGTCTTTGTCGTTTGACGAGTAGCATAAATTATTGAAACAGAATGGGAAAACCCGTAAAAGAAAAAGAAAAAAAAAACAAGTGGGAGAAAAATCAAAAACACTTTTTTTTCTTATATAATTGACTACCAAACATCATGATTTTACAGCCCCTTTTTCTTTTTTCTTTTACTTGGAAAGAAGATTCACACATTCATCCCAAATTCCTCAATCCTCTCCTCTTTCACCTTCCCCATTTGACTTCCTCCATCTTCTCCCCCCTCTAAAATCTTCTTTCCCGAAAGCCAATTGAAGCTTTAGAAATGCCCTCTCATGGCGGCCGCAGCCGCAGCCATGGCTGACCTTCAGATCCCCAGCAAAATGTAGTACACAAGCGTAATGGGCAAGGCAATCAACATCCCAAAAATAACTCTGCAAAACCCAGAAGAAGAAGAAAAAAAGAATGTAAAAAAAAGGAAAGAACAAACATTTTAATTCAGTTATTAAGGACCATTACTATGCTACATACCCTGTGCTGAGAATATCAGGGTGTACGTTGTACTCTTTGGCAAAGACAAAGGGGACAATTCCTTGTGGGAGAGCTGCCTGTTCCAAACAAAAAACAAAGAATTTTTTGTAGATGTGGTTGTGTTTGGAAAATCCAAACACATGGGGCAAAAAAACATGTTAAACAGAGCCACAGATGTTTGTTTCCTAACTTATCACCAAACAGGTCCTCTCCTCACCTATATTACCTCACAACTCATACTATTTCTATTTCAGATTCAATACTGATCATGGCAAACAATGAATGAGATTAGTATGAAATTAATAGGGTAAGTTTTCATTTAACCCCTCTGTTCTTGTTTTGCTTATTATTTACCTTCAAGAAGAAAGAAGATTTTTTTTCCATTACCCATTTGGATAAACTCTGCTTTACAGTGTGTATTATAAATGTATATATTAAAGAGAGGATTTTTTGAGTATATGCAGAGAAAAAGGAACGAGGGAGTGTCAGAGAGGGAGCGAATGGGTGACCTGGACAATGGCAACACGTAAGAGAACTCCTCTAAGGCCAACAGCAATGGAAGCAACAGCCATGACAGCTGGACCTGTAAGGAATCTCACAGCCATGGAAAAAGCTGCTATTGTATTCCCACATGCTATGATCCTTGGTTGCAAAGCCATGAACAAACCTGTCATTTACACCATACAACACCATTTAGAATCATTTCTCTCTCTCTCTCTCTTCTTTCTTTTTCCCCCCCTTAATAAAAGCAACTTTCATCATCACCACCACCAACCCATTTGAATCGAATCCAACACACAACAGAGCAGAGCAGGCAGAAAAGTGAAAGAGAAGCAGAAATAGCAGAGTAGTGAGGGGGGGACTTCACAATGCCACTGTTTTCCCTTTCCCTTTTCCCTGTTTTTTGCTGCCCCTTTTCTTTTCTTTTCTTTTTGTTTCTTAAATTAAAGAGATAAAGAGAGAGCGAAAAATGGGGATGTCTCAAGAACTTTACCAAGACTGAACATGGCCATGCCGAGGCCTGCATCAGACAGTATAGAAATGGACTTTGCGACAATGGCTGGCATTTCAACATTCCACCTTAAGATAATGAAAGATAATGATAATCAGAATCAAAGCTAAAACCCCAAATGGGGTTTTGAAAAAAAGGTTGCAGAGTGGAGGAATTTGGGCCACCTGAATGAGACTAAGGACCAAGTGAGGCCAATTAGGCTGGAATAAGTGTTGGGGTTTCTGATGAGTTTTCTCCAAACCATGATCAGAATGAGCCTTGTCATTACACTGGTGGGTGGCATGGTTTTGGGTTTAATATCTCCAACTTTCTCTGCTCCTCCATTGTTATTATTCAGAATCTCTCTGTTTCCGAAGCTGAAATCTTCCCTCTCTGCATACTCCTCTTGGTTTTCTCTACGACCCTCAACTGAAAAATCCAACCCCCAATTAACAAAAATGGAAGAACTAACCAAAAACAGAGCGAATACAGAATATAATTCATTAGAGAAACTTACCTTTTCCGGGGGAGACAGCCAACCTCACATCCTTCTGATCATGGTTTCCCCCAAATTCATGGTTTCCCCCAAAAACATCTGAAACAGGGGAAGCACTTGAACTCCAAACAAACATATGGAGATCTCTGTTTCCTTCCTCT
>NW_019104497.1:1528485-1574523 GCF_001995035.1 Momordica charantia
AGATCCAGTTGCAATGGATCGACCTTCCCGGTTCCAAAGGTTTGTAAAAACGCACGCACACACGCACATCCACCGTGGATCTTACATCCTACATCCTAGATCCTGTTTTGTTTTGTACCATCTTCCTTTTTTCTCTTTACAAATTTTTGGTTCTGCCCACTCTAATTCCATTTCTTCCCTTTTTTCTTTCTCTGACCCATTATTACATTAATTACACCGCGCGGCCCCGGCTAATTTATATTAATTAATAATAAGGGGATGGCGATGGAAGTGGAAGTGGGTTTTGATTGTTAATTATATAATTAATTTGTATATATAGCTGCGTTGGTCACGTGCATGTCAGCACTGACGTCGTCGGAGGTGAGTGACGACAGTTGTATTGAAACGACAACGATGAGGAGGAGGAGGACGTCGAGTAATAAGGATGTGGATAATCCATACGACAGGGCCGCAAGTGCAAAACCGAAACCAAAGAGGGCGCTTTGGACGTCCGTGTGGCGGCTCCCTGGCATGGTTCAGTATTTAAATCGCTTCAAGTCTACAATTCTTCTCCATCATTGTTTGTATAAGAGATGAAGAAGAAACGAGAGAGCTGTATTATCATTATTGGCAGCCCTGCAGGTGCGTGCGTTTTGGGTTAGGGTCACATATTCACATTATCTGATCTCGACGTGCGTGTTGTTTGTGTGCAAAAACTTAACCAAATGCAAGCTACGGCTATCTCACACCAACGACTCATGCTTTCAAATATATATATATATATATATATATATATATATATGAGTTGCGTGTGTCTCCAATAAAGCTGGTTACCATACCATGTGTAGGATAGATAGAGAGGGAGAGAGAGATTTAATTTAATTATTTAGGGTTGTTGTGTAGGCAACCATTTTTACCACACACGTGTTGGTGTTGTATCAAACTTGAGGGGTAAATATAATTAATATGCCTTATGATCTACTCGTCACCGCACCCCCACAACGCAAAACTTAGGTTAAGGTTGTACGCGACCGCGCCCGCGCCCGCCTCGATATAGCTTAAAATTGGAAACTGGGCTTGGGTTACCCACCCATTACAATATATATGGGCTCCAACGAGTATATATGTGTTTAATTTGCTTGTGACCCAGTGTGTATTATTATTATTATTATTATTATTTTTTGTTTTAAACAATTCCCAGCCACGACAATTTATATGTGTATGTTAATTCTAAGGTCACATGCATATATATACATTGAACCCTTTTATGTTATAGTTGTATTTCATTAGTATATGCATTTATCTCCATGCGGGCTGTGGTTACAAATATAATAAGATCATGTATTTAAAATAATAGAAAAAATACACACGCATATATATATATATATATATATATATATATATAAAAGATACTGGGTTTAAGATTTAAATGTCGTCTAGAGTAGTCAAGAGCGTTCCTTTAGTTTATTGTTGACTTAGTACATGTTACTTTACTCATTCTCGACAATGCAGGTCGTCCCTTCATGCATTGACTATGCTATAATTAAATGATGTATAACTATACGTAAGTATTTGACTAATTACGTCTCCTAACATTTTAGGGCGTACTAATTAATACTTTTAACGAAGGGTATTAGATAATGCTTATTCATAAGTATATGTAATTAACATTAAAGAAATGTAAATATAATTTTTGTAAAAAATAAAAAATGCAAATATAGAGTGTTATGCGGAAATTAGTACCGTATAAGAAAAATCTAAATACATATTTTAGTCCGTAATGTTAATTTTAATATTATTCAATTTAATCATCTCCAT
The DNA here is from genome assembly GCF_001995035.1 of Momordica charantia. The sequence goes on from NW_019104497.1 coordinate 1,530,283, forward strand.
TGTTGTGCATGTTAAAATTATCCAATAATAAACTTATACTACATAATATCAAGTGAATGGACAAGAATTTAGAGATAAGAAAAATGATAAGAGAGGACAATTTCTAATCTATCTTTTATTTTTATAAAAAAATTAATGGTAGAAATTAAATTTTAAGTTTCATTATTTTAAGGATATTTTATCCCTACATGTTATAAAGAAATGGTTAAAATTTTAAGTTTTATCATACGGACTAGACACACTACAATGTATCACTTTCGGAGATCATTTCCTGTTAAGGATTTTTTTCTCCCATATATTTTTGTCGATTCACTGAATAGTTATGCAAATTTATTATTAGTCAACTATGGGACTAAATTAGAAAATGTTTGAATATAAACTATAAAATTAAATATTTTTTAAACAAAGTAAATTTAAAAAAACACACAAACGAACCACTAAAAAGTAAAAACATATATATTTAGAAGAAAAGAAAAAAAAAAAAAAGAACTACTACCGCTTGGCGCTTAGGGTTACATTTCCTAAACAAATAGGCGGGAAAATACAGCGGGAAAATAGTTAAGAGAGAGAGAAATCACAGTCGAAGATAAAACCCTAAACCGGTCACAGGGTTTAGGAAATCCCACGGTCGACACAGGGGACTGAGGAAATGGAGAGCAGAGACGATTATAAATTCATGGAGATTAGGGATGCCATTGCCTCCATAAACCAGAAGGTGAACCTTATCGCCGTTATCATCGAGTTCGGCTTCCCCAGGCGAACTAAGGGCACTGGTACTGATCCTCCTCTTTCTCCGCCATTGCAGCTCGCTTAACTGCATACATATGGATTTTGTGTTCTCTGCGTGTCTCACTCCCATGAAATTGTAATCGATTGGACTCCAAACTCTGAAACATGTCGTTTTTTTAGTTATACTCAAGCATCTAGTATTTTGATGTCATCTATCTATCTCCATCCTCTCACGTATAATAATTGACTGGCAATGATGAAAAAAAGGCCGGACTTACGGCTGCTTCCGTTTGGTCGGTAGTAGAATGACGATATGTCTGCAGTAAGGTGTTTTTGCTGAGCCAGTTCTTATAATAGTATAACACTACACAGTTCGAGCGCTACATTCTTTCTATTGAGATGTAAGATCATCGAGTATTCATAGTTTTCTCCCAATTTTTTTCCGAATAGCTGATGGTTTGTAGTGGAAGTAGTAGTGTTCTTACATTCCTTCGTAGTAGTCTCAAGTGAGTGCGTTCTTGAAGGCTTCTTTTACTTAGTCTGATTTTATCTAACACAAAAACTCCTCTCTAAGTTTTTTCTTCCTGCTTCCCACCCCCCTCATCTTTTGCTTTTTGTCTCTCTCTGTTGATTGGAAGATATGGACTGAGTGATACGTTAAACTGTTCCAGCTGGTATTTTTCATATGTACCAGGATATGGACATATTTGATCTATATTTTCTCTGTCCAGTAGATAATCAAGGGTTTTTTTGTTTGATGGTTTCTAATGGAAGGGCACACTATTGGTTGTTCGCTACATGCAAAGGATCCCATTAGTTACCATAGATGCAGCGATATGATTACCATGACGAGTCTCTATCAGATAGTAAATTTTGATTTGATTGATCCATTCCTGGGAGTGGGAGCTCACGAGATATGTCAAGATTCAATTATCCACATTTTGTGTGATGACCTGGTCTAAACACTGGATCTTTCTTCTACTTGAAAGTCCAACCAATCAATTCATGGAACTTCATGTCACTTGGTCAATTAAATTTATTTATGATTCTTGGGTCATATAAATTACTCTTTTCACCATTCCCCCTATCTCTGCCTAGTAATTTTGTTAGTTTTGAGCTACAATTTGTTTCAGTAAGGTTCTGCCTACTTTGAGAGCACTTATAATTCTTTGGCAGATTACTTTTGTGCTGTAAAAATTGTCGATCAATCTCAGCCAAAACCTGGAATTACTGCAAATATTTTTGCTGAAAGTTTGGAAAAGCTTCCCCATGTTGCTTCAGCAGGAGACATCATTCAACTCTCTCGTGTTGTGGTATTCAAAAATTCTAAATCTTATGAAAATTTTATTTCAATGTTCTTTTTCCTCATATATTTTGTTTATCTTTTCTTCTTTAGTATCTTGTTTTATTAGATCCTTTTGTTTAAGTGTCAAAATTTTCACTCACATTTTATTTTATTCAATCTGAGAGGGAGTAAAAATTGGTACTAACAATTTGGTGAATTTGCAATGAAGGAAAAAACAAATGGAAAACTGAAGTGAATGGATGATGGTACTGCTTATTTCACACCAAACAATATAAGATTATTGACTATTTTGTAGGACCTGATTTTTGGAATGAATATTTTTGTTGTTGTGAAGTATACATTTTTCTAGTCCTTATGTTGGGCTTCAATCTTGTATTCTCCTTTGTCATTTTATTCCTGACAATTATAATCGTTTCTACTGCTCAAGAAAAAAATGAATGAATGGTATAGACTTGACTAGTTTGTCTGGTTGGTGAAGCCATTAATTTATAAGTAATTTTCTTTTCCACCTGTCTATCCCTATTGTCCGAAATCTTGGCTCCCGTATTTTCTGAGCTTCATGTGGCATCATCATGACAAAACATGTTTGGTTTGCTCTTCTTAATTTGATTTTCACTTATGTAGCACTTACATATGTTTTTAAAAATTTCTTGATATCAAGTCTCTTGTAGTATTCACTGGATGTGATGGGGTATTGGATGAATATTTGAACCTACTTATCTACTTGAGCAGTTGAGCTTTTTTCATAGACAATGTTTTAGCTTTGTTTCCATTCTTAAAGGATATAAATGATAGGTGGTCAACGCCCTATCTCAGAAATCAAATGATAATTGCAGATGAAAACTCATCAAGGGGAAATATATGTTGTCTTCAACAAGAAGTTTTCTTCATTTGCTTTATATGAAGGACAATATGGAACGAGCTTTCAACCATATGATGTTTCACCAAAATTTCAACCGAGAGATCTCGATAAGAAGTTTATTTTGAGTCTGAGAGATTGGCTTGTTGGTTTTGAACTTGATGAAGGTCTGTCAATTAAGTATTGAATTTATAAACGACCAGTGTAGTTCATTTGCATGATTAATTACAAACTATGAACTTTTGGCCTGTCATACAACGTCAAATTTTTACTTTTGTTTCCTGGGGCAAAGCATACCTTGTTTGATAGGCTCCCTTGGCAATAGTTTCACTTCTGATGTTTTGCCTTGATGAGTGGGAGAGGTAGCTGAACATGTACACAGTGCAGGAGATTTTGATCCTATTAAATGGAAAATAAACATGGAGGAAAATATAGCCGTTTCAATTGCTCTCTACATGGTGACTAATGTCTTAAGGTTTACCTTTCTATATTCCCAAGGAGTTGTTTTAAGTGCTTTCTTAGCTAAAATACGAAGAATATTAACTTAGGAAATATCAAAATTTGGTCTAATTTTTAAAAGAAGTCTTCAGCAATCAAATTTGGGTCAATTAACAATGTGCCTCTGTTTATAGACTAACAAATGCATGGATGTATATGTGTGTGTATATGTATATTGCCTGCATATGTGACCCTCGAATATCTAGCAGGATTATATGCCTTGACTTAAAATACGTTTGATTATCACTGAGTTTTGTAGGATCAACGAACTTTTCATTTGTGAGGGATATAAAGGAAAGCAAGCATGTTAATTTGATCTGCAAGGTGAGGATCTATTCTGAAAAATATTTATAAAGAAAATCAGTTACCTTATCCCTTCTTTTGGGTAAGAAGTAATTTCATTGATGAGATGATTTACCTTAATAAATCAGAGGCAAAAAACTAATGAATGTTAAAGTTTCAGAATGGTATGCCATGCATCCTATTCTATCCCAGTTGGTCTAACTCTCTCTGTGACACATAGATTGTCTACATATGTAAGGATGCTCAGGATGGGGCTCTTGCTTTTGTCTGGGATGGAACTGATGCTCAACCAATTAGCATTGATACAAAGTGAGTTCAAGAAAGTGAAATTATTTAGTGTTAAAAGCATCACATGTACAGTTGGATATTCAAATATTTATGATTGGTGTAGTTCATTTCCTGTGATGATGAATTGGTGGTTTTAAGTTACAGGTGTGTTAGCGATTGCATATCAAGAGTAAAGTGGTACAAGGGCTTGCTACCTCTATGATTGGTGTAGTTCATTTCCTGCCAGATCTTAAAATTGAAGATTGTTGAAAACTTTTAGGATGAGTTTCGTGCTAACTTCCACTTAGGGTTTAGAAGAGACCCTAATGAGTTGAAAGTTATAGGGTTTTGAAGAAACCTTAATGAGTTGAAAGTTGAATTATTAGTTCCACCTCATCTCTTTAATTAAAGAGCACAAACCTAATACTGTAGGGTAAGTCTTAGAGTATCGTCATCTCTGGCTCTTTAACTGTCTCTTTGCTTCATCATGTTATGGGTGTTTCTGAGCCACTTCCTAAAAGTTAATGCTAATTTTATTTGGAGATGCAACATCCCCAAAAAAAGTCAGGTTTCTATTTTGGACATTCTATCACATAATTAATACGTTGGCTAAATTTAAACTTACCTTCTTCCGTCTTGATGAAGAAAGAGGAAGTGGTAGATCACAATTTTTGTTGCTCATTCCTCTGCGTTTCTCTACCATGTTTCTTTGAGACAACTTTCTTCATGTTTCTATTATCAATTAGAGTACAAAAAGTTAGCCTTAAAAAGGTAGCCTGACTAGTAAGGGCATGAAGTCTCTTGGTCAGAGGTCTCAAGTTCGAATCTTTTGGTTAGCTTAATACAAAAAATTCTTGATGTTTCTCGAGTCCAGGCCTTGGGGTGGACATGGGTGCCCTTGGGTATAGGGGAGTAAATCTTCGACTCCCAATAAAAACAAAACTAGAGTACCAACACTATGCCACATAGGAGAACAAGCAATTATTTATTAAAAAACTTGATAAAGGTTCATCTTACTTATTAAGACAAATAATCTGATCTTTCAACCTTGAACTCGACCATTGCTTGTTCCACCAATTCCTTAGACAAAGAATATTTGATAAAAGGTCTATCTTATTTATGATGGTCAACGATACTCTTGAATGATATTTCATCCTTGATTTCATGGTCAATAAAAGATTTATACTTTTTTTTTTTCCTTTTCTCTTTCTCGTGGGAGGGAGAATCTTTTTGTGACTTATGTAAATGCCATTAGTTGAAACTTCTTAAATGCACCATCAGGCATTAAGTTGATGAACTTTAATTATTATTTTTTTAATAGAAACTGGGAGATTCAAATGCTAAATATCTATTATCATACCTTTTATTGAGGTTGTATTAAGGTGGGCTTGGTTAATAATTAGCCATGAACCAGGTTGGCAAATGAAATTGACAATGCGCATCAATTGGGACCAATGTTGCCAAGAGATAAGTTATGCACGTTACCTTCAGTTGGCTCTATCTTGAGGTTAATTTTTGACAAAGGGACTGAGAAGCAGAGTCTATGCGTGCTTGAGTCTGGTAAATGGGTGAAATTTATTAATGTCCTATGTGAAATGCAAGTTGGATTCTTCCAAATTGTGGTGACAGCATTTTCGAAGCTTCGATATATGCCAGAGGAGGATCATGCTATACAGGCACGCCAAAGGTTAACTTTCCATGATTTCATCTTTAGATAAAATGCACGTTAGACACATACTTGACTTTTTTATCTAAAGGTTTTGATGCATTATGACATTTAATTATTAGATCATACGAGGAACGTTTAGCATCAAAGTTGGGTAGAATTTCTTTTTGGAGCTTTCCTTGGCCTTCACCCATTACAGGTTTGAACTTTCTATATTTTCATGAAACTGCATTTTAATGCGTTGTTTGCGTTGATTGTGAGTTAATTATTTATGATGCTCATAATTTCACTTAGAATTTCTTCTAGTTGCAATATGCTGATTTTCTTGTTCACTCTACAGAGGTGGACTACAATGATGAGCCGTTTGTCACATTGATGGATGTTTTAACATATCCAAAGGTATTGCATCTCTCTGTTGGGTTGTTGGTTGTGTGGAAAATTTTATTTTCTTAATGGTTTATATACTTTCTGAAATTTGTAGGATGTTCCGTTAGCTATTTGAACAGAAAGTATTTATATCTAGTGTCCCTGTCCTTGCATTTTCGATATAAGTAAGTAGTGCTTGGCAAAATTTTCATGTGCTTCCTTGTTTTGATTAAGGGTGATGTACTTTAATGGATGTCGTAAATTGTTTACGTATAAAGTACCGGCACCATTTTTGGTTTACTGTTGGTGTTGTGCACCGACACAGCTCTTGACATGTGTCTGGCATGCTAATTTGAGTGACCAATTGTTTTTTATTTTTATTTTTATTTTTATTTTATTTTCTGACATGTGAAGAAATGTCCATGACATGTGGGAACACGTGGACACGGTTGTAAGGTAAAGAACAGAAAATTATTATATTAATGAAGTCCAATAAGCCCACTTAGAAAATATAACTAAATCCTAAAGAAATAGGGGGGGCCTCACTGCATCAGCTATCCACGATTTTGTCTACTTCTCATCAAATTGTTTCCTCCATTTTTTCTTCAACATTGTCTTCCTCAAGGCCGTCACCCTGGTCTGAGAGAGGGAATCTCATGCTCGCACACTTCCCTCTTGTCTATGTGAGGAGAGAGATAGCACCAGATCTTACTTTCCCACCTCTTTGACTAAGAAAATAATGATTTGGATCTTGTTGCCCCAAAGAAGAGAGGCATAACCGAATGCACCATGGAGCTTCTTTTCTATATATATGTATGTCTTTCATGTAACTAAATCTACATTTTAAAGTATAACAGTTACACTATGTCAAGTTTTACATTATACACATATTTTGAAAAACTAACGTGTCCCTAACATGTCATATTCTACCTTTTAAGAAATTGATGTGTTGTGTTGGTACCGTGTCTATGTTGCATGTCCATGCTTTTAGTTGTTTACAAAATGACTGTTCTTTTTTTTTTTTTGCACTATCTCATCCGAAGGTTCAAATATTCCGATGATCTATGTTCCTAGGCAGTATGATTGGAAGATGGCCGCTTCTGTAACTTGATTATGGATGTATTTGAGAGGAGACTTGTTCTATTTTCAAATATTTTAAAATCCTTATTTGCCTTTCTCAAAATGATTTCTGTTATGCATTTGATGCCTGCAGTAGAGTCACCCGTGCTGGGTGCTTTGTGCTATGCTTATTGTAGTACCCCTTGCAAACTGCTTGACTTTATTCCTTGATCATTAAGTTCACACTCGACAGGTGACTGCAAAATTTAAATGTGTAGTTCGAGTTGTGGCTGTATATCCATTACAGGCCAAGGACTTCTGCTCTCCTGAAGGGACCTACCGGGTTAGGCTGAGCCTAGAAGATTCAACTGCAAGAATTCATGCCTTATTGTATGCGGAAGATGGAGTAAGAGTCTTTTTACCATTTACGCCACCTCAATTCTGGGATTGGTTACTTTCCATTCACACAGAACTTAGAGGAAAGTAAATTGATGTTCTGGTTTCTTATTAATGATATTTACTTGAGATTTATTAGTTTCCGTTCACAGAGAACTTAAAAGAAGTTGTGGATGATCTGATTCCTCACTAATGATATTACTGACAAACAGAGGAATGTCACTTAATCTATAGAAGATTAGGTGTGCTCGCAAGTAGCACCTAACTTCTATATGGAGAAACACAGGAAAAGAATTCTCTGATTGTATGAAATTTACTATAGTCAAGTCCAGACAACCAGACAACCAATTAGAGTTAAATGCAGATTAGTATAATAGCAAACATTAGTAAACCATAACTATTAAGCTTCCTCAAATCCTAGTTCGTAATGCATTTCACTTTCAAGATGTGTCGTTTGTAAGACTGCTTGATCTACTATATCAATTAGAACTTGTGCGCTCTACTGATAATATGATGTTACTAATTTGGAGTTCATGAGTTGTTAGAAATTAACCCATGTCCTTGTGAAAAATTGTACTAACCTTTTTCTTGTATTTCATTAGCAGGCCTTTATTTTGGCCGAAGGATCAAGGAAATAATATTTGTGACATAATGCACTTTATAAACCTTTTCCTTGATTTTGCTTGCAATACTACAAATGTGCATTTCTTTCCCTCAGTTCATGACAACAATTCCTAAATATTGGCTGTAGTTGTACATATTGACACTCTTTTGATTGTTTTGTTCACATGTTGTCATAATCCGCTGAAGTGCAAATTCTTTGATGGCCATCCATCGGTCGACGCTCTAACAAGGAAGCGAAACAAATTACTTGGAGTTTCAGCAAGCGGGGAAAATGAGGCCAGCATAAGAAATCCTCCTTGGGTGCAGTGCTGCTTGAAATCTTATTACCTCAATAAACAAGATTTGTGGGGAAGTAGACGGTACAGACTGTTTGGCACTCGGCTAGTGGTAGTAGATTAATAGAATAGGTGGAACAGTGGCCTAACTGATCAAACTTTGGGAAAAACAACTTGCTTTTGTGGCATTTCAGATATTTATTAGAATTAGCAGCAGACAAAGTGGAAGAATGCCAAGTGGTCAAACTGTGGGAAAATAAGCTTGTTTTTTGGCATTTCAGATATTTATATTTCATAGCTGTAAATATTTTTCTGTTTCCGAAAAGAAAAAGGTTGTAAATTTTGCATGGCGTCGAATATTTGCACCCAGTTGACACTTGCAGAATTGGATCACAGTTGGATATCATTACACGATGAAAATTAAGTTTCGCGCCAATTAATCGAGATTGCCTGCTAGTTATGAGTAAGTCCTTTAAGATTCCTATTCAAATAAATTTGATTAGTTTCAGCATAACACAAAGTGCTACCTCGTACAAATCTACAATGGAACTGTCACGTAACAAATAAATCACTAAGAAAAAAAATCCTCGTTTTCTATGATCAAGGTTTTGAAATTCCTCCTGTAATCTGGGTTGTGAAAAATCCCTAGAACGCAAAAGCTCTTTCCACGCAGTTGAGTTATAGTTCCTGTACAGGTTCTCATACCTCTCATTAAGGAGGGAAAAGGAAGAAAATGAGCATTGATGAATTCAATCAAAAGTACAGGATGTGGGCATGGGCATGGGCGTCGGTTAATTTTGTGCAGCGATGTGGGCATTGGGATGGGGTGGCGCAGCCTCAGCAGCAACACGAACAGCTGCATGCCTCCGTTGCCGCTCTCTAAGATATAGCACAGTAAGGAGGCACACAAACAGGGTCAGAATTGTTGCATTTCCTTCCTCCAAGAGTACGTTCTCCACCCATGCGTCGATTTTAGGATAGACTTCTGGCAACGAATCAATCACATGGACCTATTCACAACATCATAACACCCTCATTTGATTTTTAAATCATCCAATAAAGCAGAGCAGGAAGAAATATCTCAAAATCTACTGGTGCCTAGAAGCTAAGGTACTCTTGCAAGACAAAAGCATTAAGAAGAGAAGTTCATTAAACCCACCATAAAACTGTCGGCACGATTCTTTCTTAACCACAGGCTTGCTAGGGCCAGCTTGACTGGTAATTTTGCAGCTGGGTCGAGTTCCAGAGCTTGATCGTAGTAACGCTTGGCTAGGTGGAGATCAAACGGAAGGCCTAGGCCATGTTCGTGCATGTAACCAAGGTTGAACATGGCTTGTGCATTTAGTTGGGATTTGGCATGCATGTATGCTTCTGCAGCACGATCATAATCTACCTCAGTTCCCTGAGTAGAAGTGAAATGTATAAAAATGAAAACCTCAAACATATGATTTAGATAAAATTTAACAAATATGTTGTTCACGCACTCCCATAACATACCCGACCATAGTAATATGCATCCCCAATCAGCAAAGCGGCATGTTCGTTGCCCTGCTCAGATGCTTGCCACCATAGAGAATGAGCTCTCTGATGTCTTTCTGCATCTGTGCAAAAGCCAGATTCCCCCATACACATGCTTTGTTCTCCATATTTGTCAAGTATCCATGCTGCATTGCTTTGTGCCACCTCATATCCTAGCTCAGCCATTCTTGCATACAAGAAGAATGCCTTGCCAATATCACTTTTCAGATATGATTCCAATGCCCATCTAGACAATGAACTCCAAGGCCCCCGTTCAGCAACTAATTTGTATAATGCACTAGCCTGCAACCACGAGATTTCAATTATATGCAGTATGCGTGGCCTATATCATCCCTGGTAATAAGTCCAGAGAATTTTAGAATGTTTCCTCCAGAAAGACCAATATAAACCAGGTAAAATAAGGAAATATAGAAGCAAGACATTTTGTAAAGCTTTCAAGTTCAACGTGTATGAATCAGTTGAGAAACTTTCCAAGAATTAGTAGAAATCGACAATAATGCATATTAAAAAAAAAAAAATCATGCCACGAGGGTAAAAACACTAAAGTGTCAAGTTACAGCTTTCACACTCCAATGGAGGCTGGTTTCAAAAGCCTTATAACAACCCAACATTTTAAACATTCAAGGGTTAAATCAAAGCCCAAAACCAATCTGCTGATTATAGAAAGAACGGGATAGACTTTGAAACGTAGTTGAGTGAACTTACCATAGCAATATTCCTCTTAAGCCCAACACCAGTATGAAACATCTTTGCCAGCTGGTAGAATGCCTTTGGTTGTCCAGCATTAGCAGCCACTATAAAATGATTACATGCCTTCTTCACATCTCGCTTTACTCCAATTCCTTTAAGATACATAACTCCAAGATTATAGTGACCACCAGACTCCTCGTTATTGGCAGCTTTCTCAAAGTACTCCTTGGCCTATATTAAAGGATGTAGCATTTGGGGGACATGCAATGAAGATGTGTTATAAGCGATGTGGGCAGAGTGAATTGGAGGGGAAAAAAAAGAGAAGTAAAATTCAGGTGCCACATTTACATGTGTTAAGTTAAGAAATCAGCATTTAGCATATGAAATACAAAGAAAAGGATAGCCATTCAAAAGATGCATTGATATCCAAATAATAGAAGAAAAAAAACATGAAAATGAGCCACCAGATTTCTGTGGGCACAAGTGAACTAAAAAAAACAATATGAAATACTTCAAAAATTGATCATCTTTCCAGTACGAATTTAATACACAATTAAAAATTTAAATCAAATCATCTCTAATTCACTTATTTATGCAGGAAAAATTGTATTGCCAGAAGTTCGGTGGGTTAAGTAAATGGTATCTATCTGTCCTCTGAAAAATGGGGGGAGGAAAAAAAAAACAGACAGCTCCGTCACAGAATTGCAGCTACATAAGGAGACAGAAAATCGAAGTTTAAATAGTAATTGCCACAGAGTATTATGGTAATCTTACCTTGGTAAAGTTTTTCTCCACTCCATAACCCTTGACGTACAAATATCCCATACCATTGTAAGCAGAAAATGATGGCTGCTTGGATGCAAGAGTTAGCCATTGAAGCGCCTTGGTATAATTCCTCTCGACTCCAGCACCCCTTGCGTATATCTCTCCAAGCAGTTCCATAGACCTTGGTTCACCTTTCTCCACGGCCTTTGAAAACCACGACAATGCTTTGGCATGATCACGCCTCAACCCTCTCAATCCGAAGTAGTAAAATAGCCCAATTCTATACATAGCCCCAGCATTTCCTTTCTGCGCTTGATATTCCAAAATTTGGAAGTCCTCGTCCTCCTCTCCTCGAGACTTCCTTAAGGCATCCTTGTTTTCCTCGGCTCCATTATGGATTCTCACAGGTTCAATAACTGGAGAATCCTTTGAAACTAATAAACTATTAATGGCTACCTCTGCTAATTCAGCATAAAGCTTGACTGCTTTCTCATACATCTGCAACCAAGCAAGGTTTGCCCCATTGGAAAAAACGATAAACAAAAGGAATTGGATGCATTAACATATTTAGAATAACTTTTCATTAGAAACTTTTTTTTTTAATTATTTTTATTTTTTTCTGAATGTTGATTCAAACCCAATATATCCATATAGGCCTAGAGACAAAACAAAAATTCGTCGAGTAATTAGACGGAATTCAATAATTGAAGTTCTCGCACTTACTTCTTGCCTGAAGTAAATATACGCAATTGCCATCTTAGATTGCTTGTTCCCTTCAGCGGCGAAATAGTGATACATAAAGGCCTTAGCTTTATTCGTCTCCTTCATTATCCCCATCCCATACAATAACCCTAGCACCGATTGGGCGTGCGGATCCCCAGTCTCCGTAGCAAGTTGATCAACCTCTGCCACCGCATCCTCCATCGATCTGAGGTCCCCCAAGGTGGCCGCCGACATCATTTTCGCTAACGCAGAATAGTAGAGATCATCGGGGGCGTCGGGGCCGGAGGCGGGGGAATCCGGTTCGAAAATGGGGCGCCAAGAACCGGGGTCGAGCTCCTCATCGGACTTGTGAGATTCGGGTTCACCAAACTCGTCCCACTCGGCGGCGTCGGAGTTGGCAGAATCCGACGAGTCGTCGGCTGGCGGAGCATCCTTGAGGTCATCTTGGGAGATGACGATGAGGAAAGGACGAGCGTTTATGAATAGAGAGTATAAACATAGGAACAGGAAAATTAACTGAAGCCTACGAGTTCGTAGTTGCATTCTATTCTCTCTTTGGTTCCGCAGAGAACTCGAAGAAGAAGAAGAAGAAGAAGCTGGAGAATTCGCGAGACAGAACCACCATTTGATGCAAACAAAAACGACGACGTCCAACGCTTGCACGTCATATACCATCATTGAGCCAATCATAATTCGCCACGTAACCATCATTGATCTTGGATATTGATGGAGTACAAGAGGTGCAATAGAAACCATGTACTGCAAAAATTGTTCATTAAAAGCATTTTATACACTATTTAAAATGCTAAATTAATAAAAAAACCACATCAATTTTTCCATTTATTTAAAATATATATATATCATCGCTTTAATACTATGTTTGACCTTTTAACGTGAAGTTTGACTGAAAACACTAAACTAACAATAAATTTATTTGACATTTAAGGTGCTCAATCGTGTATTTATAATTTACGAACTCTAGATAATTAGCAACATATCTTGGTCGCTAAGTTAAATTTACGCATCAAATCGAACATAGCTCAAGTGGTTAATGCACCTATTTCGGACAAAAGATTATGAGTTTGAATCCCCACCCCACATGTACAATTGAATCTAAAGAAATCAATATTCAATATCAAACTGCTAAACTCACAAATTTAACCAAAATAAATTGAAATATTAGGTCCAAAGTTTAGAGAAAAATTTATTTATTTTCACCTATACAAAAACAAAGATATTGTTTTTATAATTTATACGTCATGAATTTAAGATTTTTTTTTTAAATTTTGTTTGAAAGAATGAATTTAAGATTAAATGGAGGGATCATCTCACAAATTCATTATATTTTTAAATGGAGGGGCCGTTGGCAAATTCGTTATATTCATAAGTGGAGGGGTCATCTTGCAAATTATTTATATATATATGTATATTTTTTTTTCTTCTGTCATCGTTTTGGTTTCGTCTCGACCGTCTTGGTTTTGCAGTCGAAATGCCAGTAGAGCTCAGGCTTTCTCGGACCAATCGTATCTACCGGCCTTCTGTAAGTCTTCTCTTTCCACTTTCCAGTTTCCACTCTCTAATCTCATTACTGCTCCTCAAAATCCGTTACTCCTACTGTTGCAATGTTCAGGAACATCTTCAAGGCCAAATCATCGTCAATTCTCCTTCTTCGATTTCCCATAGTGGAATTCGCCTCGCCGTCAATGGATCCGTCAATCTTCAGGTTTAATTTCGCGGTTTCTTTTGTTATTTGAAAAGGAGTTACATGCTCATACCATGTCTTTCAATCGAGTGCTTTCTGAGCTACTGAACGCCTTTGGTTTCGTGTCGGAGGGTAATTGCTCTACGTGTAATCATAACTCTATCTATTTCTTCTCCCGTTGGATGCATGTTATGCTGTAAAGATTCGCGGAGGGTCTGCGGGAGTTATTGAGTCGGTTTACGGTGTCATCAAGCCTACTCCGATAGTGTGAGTTGGCACTCTTTACGATTTTTAAATCAACTGTGTATTCTGCAGACGTACCATGTAAAAGTTATATGTGATATTTGAATTCATTTCCAACTTCTGAAGTTGCTCTCGCTTGGTTGCAATACAACATGAAATCATATAAGATACGGTTAGGGAATTGAATGCTTTCACTAGTGGTAACGACTACTAAACTTGAAATTTATATTGGATATGGTTAGCGTATCATTTTGTCTTTTTATTTATCTAATAGATATAGCGGTTAATTTTGTTTCCCCCCTCATAATGACAGGAATAAGAGCATTGAGGTAAGACCATCTGGGAAGCTTGCTTCAGGTACAACTGAGGTATATTAGCCTTTGAAAGCTATGGAGTTTATATATGAATCAATGTTATAATTGTTTATTCACTCAGATTTTTCTTTTAAATTTTGTCCAATACTTATTTTCTTTGTTACACAATTGCATGTTTTGTTTATTGTTCATATCTTCCTGAGCCTGGATAACAGCCTCTTAAAATGGCTCATACTGCGTGTGCCGGATATCTTGTGTAGTTATAATGTTATATAGTTACTTGCTTATTGTTGCCTGCACGTTCAGATAGTTCACTGGACTGATTCCCTCAAAATCATGCAGATTCCATTTTCCATAATTCTGAGACAGCCAAGTGAAACCTTGGGAAGATTTTACGAGACTTTTCATGGAACTAACATAAACATTCAGGTGAAAGTTGTTAATCTTTCTAATTTCCCCTTTACTTTCTTCACACTATGAGTAAATGACTATTTGGTGTTCTGATTTTCACTCTAGTTTACCTCCCCACCACGAAAATAAACGAGATTTATCTTAACATAAACCTGATATTTGTTCAATTACTGAATAGTATGATAGTATTTAGTAACTGTAGATATAAGTAGAGGATACCTACACAAGTCGTTGTCTGCCACGATCGAGTTTATAGTTGAAAGTGATACAGGTACGATTTATTAGACCCTTCACTGTTATATATTTAACACAAGTATATGAAAATAATCTTTTTCTTTTGTTTTGTTACTAGCTGATCTTCTCGAGCGGCCATTGTCTTCTGAGATGGTTATCTTTTACATCACCCAGGATACACAAAGGCATCCACTACTTCCTGAACTAAAATCAGGTCTTTTCATCATAGTTCCTTTTCTATTATGTGTTTCTTTTATCTTATACAGGTGTGATTTTATTATATGATAATTTTTTTTTTCACGTGGGAATATTTGAACATAAGCCAACTACGGTAGTAGATAGAAGAAACAAACTATAGCTTAGTTTTTTATTTTCTATTTTAAATTTTATTTTCTATTTTTTATTTTCTATTTTCTATTTCAGTACTTATCCTTTTGCTGATGAGAGGTACTTCTAAATAGGTGGTTTTCGAGTGACAGGGAAAATGTCAACTCTGTGCTCTCTTTCAGATCCCATCACTGGTGAATTAACTGTTGAAGCATCTGCAGTTCCCATTAATTCAATTGACATTCACTTGTGTCGTGTGGAATCAGTTATTCTTGGAGAGAGAATCATAACTGAAACCTCTGTGATCCAATCTACCCAGGTATGTGCCATCTCATCTGCTCCGCGTATTTTAGTTTTTGCCTGTACAAAATTTCATATAAACTTACTGAGCTATTTTTATTTTATCCCTAGATAGCAGATGGAGACGTTTGTCGCAACATTACTCTGCCTATTTATGTCATACCACCCCGCCTTTTAACCTGCCCAACAGTCTTTGCTGGGTGAGTTGCAAATATAATAACTGCTGCACTACATTTTCAATGTCAGAGTTATCTGTTTTAGGTGCAAATACAAGTCCTTTGTATTAATCTCCTGTTAGTTCAACCAGAAATGAAAATTTTATATTTTGGCTTCTGACGTTCCTGGTTTACTTAATTCTTTTAGCAAATTTAAATATAGCCAATGTACTATTTTTGTCTACTAATCAAGATTGAGTTGTTACTGATAAACCTATTTGATGGCAAGTGGGCACAAAGCAAATGTGATTACATTGGAGGGATTGAATGACCGTTTGAATACTAATAACAGTTGTCATTCATTTCAATATTTCCCAATAAATTTCATTTTATATTCTTAACTGTGTGATGAGAAGTGAGAAAACACTCATGGAACCAAATGTATAAAACCCATTCGGCCTTTTCATTTTACCATATGATTGTAATGAATTCTAATACTGTATATCAAATAAGTTTATTTTGTTAATGATCGTAAGCAGCCTTGGTAAGTTGTTCCTTTGAAGTTCTCTCTGTGGTATCAGGTCTTGTTGAAGTGCAGTCTATCTGTTAATTGTGTGTCCATCTGTTTCTTCTCTGTCATTCTCATTTTTTACTTGGCATTTATTCCGCTAATAACGTGTCCTAATTGTTTATGACAGCCCCTTTTCAATTGAATTCAAAGTTTACATCGTTATAACCTTTCAGTCAGCGCTATCAAAATTACATTCCAAGACTGATCCAAGAACTCCAAGACTATGGGTGATCATCTCTCTCCCTCTCTCTCTCGGGTTCTTTGGATTTTCTCTTGTTTAACTAATCTAACTTGTTCTCTTGTTCTCAATTCCAGCTTGCAATTGAATCTCTACCCCTTGAGCTTGTTCGAAGTCGGTCAGATGATTAGTTCAGACCATCATTACACCTGTATTTTATGCCTTCTTGTGGATGATGCAGACTTTGAAAGGCATATTGTACCTTCATCTTTTTCGGTTTCGGTTTCTGTTTTGTTAGTTTTTTTTGGAGAGGTGGGGAGAGGGGTTTGATTTTGGTCTTAATGGGGGGTAAAGAAAAAAGACCATGTTCAAAACCTAGTTCTGTATTTATCCGTATAATAGTGTTATTTTGATTTTCGAATTCAGAAGTTATAATATGTCATTATATGAAGTTGAGATTACTAGATATATATTTTCCAAAAAGCATGAAAGGAATTTTATTTAATTTCCTTGTGTTTTGAGGACGAATGTTCTGGAGTATTTTTCTCCACCTTCATTTATTGGCCTTGAATTTGAATCGACTATTTTTATCGAATAAAAAAATAATTTCACTCTATCAACTATTTCATTAGACATTCAGTTCCACATTCACTTTATATGTTTGGAGCTGTGACATCCTCTAAACCAACCTCCAGCCTCAAAATTGTCTAAATTTCGAGACAATTCACAAAAAGAAAAAAAGAATAGTTTAATTACTCTTTTTAGTTTAGTTTATTTTAGTCGATGTATCTTGAATGTCTATTTTAATTCTTATAATTTCAAATTTTATTCATTTTTAGTCTTTATAATATTGAAACATTTATTTTACCCCTATATTTTTTTAAAAATGACTATTTTGATCCCTTCATTTTTATTATTTTTCATCGATCAAAATTTTAGTACGATACTTCATTTGCTAAATTATTCGAAATAAAATTTACATTAAAAAGTTAAAATTCGTGTTAAAATCATAATAACCAAAAAAAGAGGAAAAAAAATGGGCCTCGTCATACTATACGGTGGGCTTTTCAACTTGGAAACGGACCTCCCTTTATAAGCAAACAAAATAAAAACGCCATTATTTAGTTACCATAAAAATACACCAATGGCAGAATGGCAGAATGGCAGAAAAACCCTGCTGCTGCTGCTGCAGACTCCTCTTCACCTCTGCTCGGAAAATCCCTTCTCTGCACACTCTACTCTACAGATTGTACTCTCCCATTGTCTCCTCAAACCCTCTTTTCGCTTTCTTCTTCCGTTTCGCCTGATGGTATCTTGATACTTCGTCTTCAGCTCCAATCTTGCCACTTACCGGCGCCGTTCCTCGTGCCCAAAGCAGGACCGGTCTTCTATTCTATTTCCTCCCATGTATGCTTCTTGCCCTTTGATTCAACGTCTCCTACAAGAGGCTGAGAATTTTGATTTTTTAGCTTGTTCATTTCTTCTCCAAGTGTATTTTTGGAAATGGGCATGTTCTTATTAGCGATTAAGTTCAAGAAATTTGGGCGCTTGGCGAATGTTGACTTGACGTACTGCCTGTTTTCTGCCGTGTCCTTGTTGATTGGAGACCAAGCTGCGGATTGGACCAACGTTATTTTTGTCCGTGTTTTACTCTTCATGCTCTCTGGAAGTTCTCTTTGGGGTTGAGTTTAGTTTATTCAGTAGCAGCTAGCTACTGTGTGATTGTATCTAATTGACTTGATTGTGTCTAGGATTAGGTTAATCTTTTAATTCTTTGTGATCCAATATTAAGCTGCATGAGTTATTTAGTTTTGTTCTTTTTGTGGGGGGTTTAAATATGTTGTTGTTCTTGATAGCTACAATGTTTTCTACCATTTTTCTTTTTCTGGTAACCTTATTATTTCCAATGTTCATCCTTCATATTAGAACTCCAGACTCTTCTTTAGCAGAAATTTTACGACTTGGGTAGTTGTCATTTTTTCAAGATCTTTACAATGATTTAGTTTGCATCTCATCATCTCCTAGTTGTGACAGCCTTGATGGATTACGAGGAAGGATCTTTTGAGTGCTTGTTTTCGCAATACTGTTTGCTTCTCTTTCTATCTCTCTCTAAATCCCCCTTTTCCTTTCTTTTCTCTAATATAATAGCAATTTTATCCCTTTTTAAAAAAAAATACGAACTGATACCATTTCCTCATTTTGGCTACAGAGCTTCTATTTACTATGGAGAGTTCTGATGACGAGAAGGATGGAACTTACGGGAAATATGTTCCACGAGAACTGAGTCATCATAATCTAGTATCAAATGGTGCAAAATTTGTAGATGAAGTACTCAAAGGCCAGAATGAACTTTGCTTGGAAAATTTCCGCATGGACAAGCACATATTTTATAAATTGTGTGATATTTTGCAAGCCAAAGGCTTACTGCGTCACACAAACCGGATTAAGATTGAGGAGCAACTAGCCATATTCATGTTTATAATTGGTCACAATCTTAGGACACGAGCAGTTCAGGAGCTGTTCAGGTATTCAGGAGAAACAATAAGTCGCCATTTTAACAATGTATTGAATGCAATTATGGCAATATCATTGGACTTCTTCCAGCCTCCAGGATCCAACGTTCCAGCAGAAATATTAGAAGATCCGAGATTCTATCCCTACTTTAAGGTAGCTGGCTGGTTTTAGTTTGTCTTGTGTTTTCCTGTACTGTGGTTACCTCTTATTAAATTATCTTATTTTAGGATTGCGTGGGGGCAGTTGATGGCATACACATTCCAGTGATGGTTGGCGTTGACGAGCAAGGGCCTTTTCGAAATAAAAATGGTTTACTTTCTCAAAATGTATTAGCAGCATGCTCATTTGACCTCATGTTCCATTACGTTCTAGCAGGGTGGGAAGGATCGGCATCAGATTTGCAAGTTCTGAACTCAGCACTTACGAGGCGAAACAAACTGCATGTCCCTGAAGGTGTGTATACTAAAAGGAAAATCACGAATCTCTTAGGCTTAGTGTGACTAGTTGAATGAGTAGAAACGGTATTTGAATAGAGTATTTATTCCTTTTGGATCAGGCTATTGCTCTCTGCCATTTTCAGGCTAATTTTGTTGAATTGCAGGTAAGTACTATCTTGTGGACCAAAAGTATATGAACATGCCTGGATTCGTTGCCCCTTATCATGACGTCCCCTATCATTCAAAGGATTTTCCTGGTGGTTATCATCCTCAAGATGCCAAACAGCTGTTTAATCTACGGCATTCATTGTTGCGAAATGCTACCGACAGAACTTTTGGAGCTTTAAAGGCACGGTTCCCCATATTATTATCAGCTCCCCCTTACCCATTACAGACACAAGTTAAGTTAGTCGTTGCAACTTGTGCAATTCACAATTACATTCGGAGGGAGAAACCCGATGATTGGCTCTTTAGGCTGTACGAACAGGACCATCTTCCTCATATGGAGGATTCATTGCCTCCATTGGAGGCAGCACAGCTGGTGGGGACACACATTGAGACTCCAACTGTGGACATTGCTTTTGAGACAGAAGAACTAGAAATTACTTCGCAGTTGCGGGATGCTATCGCAACTGAATTGTGGAGTGACTATATTAATGATGTATCACCCATGTAAATTAAATGTATGTGATCATAGCTTCGAAGTTAGGTTAGATAATCTTCAGGAACACAAATGGGGTCTGATTGGGAAGGTGTACATTGGCATTACTTTGTTCATATGAAAGGAATATAACAGTGGACATTGTTTCTCACAGGTTCTCGCACAACTATACTACAAACTCGACTGTTTATTTTGTTTGTAAAGTAATATTTCATAGATCAATGTGACAAACAATCACAGGGGAACTTTGGAGTCGACTTTCAAGCGAATCTCACATTGTTGATTACTGCAGGAAGATCAACAATAAGCTGGTTACGTCGGTTGCTGATCTCTCTCTTGTTTATTATTTTAAAGTCAATGTTAGTTTGAGGCATAGCATATGGTTCTAAAATGTCAACTTTCGTTTGGACTTTCTTGTTTTTTCTTTTAGGCACATCAAGTTGTGAACTACTGCCAAGGAGACAACAGGTTAGCTTTTCTTGAGAATTTCAACTTTCTGATGTTTATATGCATTGAGTTGAACTCTGTTACGTATCTCAAACTTTCAGATTCAAGGCATCGAAAATGGCTGTTGTGAAAGATCTGAGCTAAGCTACAAAAATGTGATTGCTCAATTATTTTTGCTTCTTTTTCTGGATGATTGTGGCTGTTGTTTTGATCCTATTTTTGCTCTTTCATGCTTCAACTGAGAAATATTTGCAAAAGGGGTTCTTTTTTCTTCTTAAAAGAGATAAAAATGTGGCAGCAAAAGAAGTGCATGCTTCCCTGAGTTGAATTATGATTGAGAACGTGGTTCACTTTTTTGAGCAAAGGCCAAGCAGATGGCTGGCTTAACTTGCAAGAGCAACCATGTCTTTAACAGATCAGAACTCAGAGGCTGTTTTCTTCTTTTCTTCTGTTTCTTTTTACTGCTACATTCCTTTGGCTTCCATTTGAAAGTACCCCAAGTTCCCTACACTCTGTAATTTTCTTTTAAATCTGTTGGCATTGTCTGTATATGGTACCCCTTCTGTTGGGAGTGGGGCTACAAAATGGTTGGACCCCTAAATTGTCACATTCATACTTTTCTTTTGAATCAAATAGCAAAGAAACATTTCTTTAACGTTTACTCGCCCACTTTCAGGATTGTGTCTATCCGATCTCAAAATTTTCAACTCCATTAGGTATTTTTAAAATTCACGGAGATCTATTAAATGAAATTTTAACATGATCTTAATCTTTGAATTTGGTGACTAATAGGTTTACAAATTTTTAAATAGAAAGTTTAATCATACATTTTATAGTCCACTCACTTAATAGGCACAAAATTTAAAGTTTAGAAATCTATCATATACTTTTTGCTCTTTAGGCTTTTTCCTTTCAAAACTAGTTCAAGTTATTATTATAATTATTTTTTTTAAACTATTAAAATTTCAAGACTAATAAGTTTCTATCACAACACTTGGTATTCCAAAAATTTGTTAGACATGAAGTGGAGCACAGATGGATACTTTTGTTTTGGTTACATTTTTTTTTCAATTATGTATTTAACTAAAAGATTCGAGATTTAAATAAACATTTCTACTAGTCGATGAATAAAAAAAAAAAAAAAGCATATTTTATAATATGGGGGATTGAGCTTTGGCCCTTTGGTATTTATTGGATACTCTGACTTCCTCTGATTCATTGGTCAGTCATTTTAGTTGACTTTTCTTTCTCTCTTTCTTTACATCTTTATTTTATAATGTTCTTCAATTAGGATCTTTTTGGATCGCGGATTAGACATAAACTCATCCTTATAAAATTCATTTTTTTATGCTAATTCTTGTAAATGAAAATTTCATAAATACACGATAATCTATTATTTTGAACAATATTAATACACACAAACTCAAGATCAACCCTACATTTTATAAATCTAAATTTATTGAAATTCATACATCTTCATGAATTTTATACAATAAATTTAGCAATCGTCAAGAAAAATCTAAATTTCTTTACTTTTCTATCTTGTAGTTATTGATAGGAACAAATCGATTATTAATATTAGATATGTTATTGCGTTGTCTATGATTATGTCATCACCCCTTCTAATATAATATGTTACATACATTAAGTTAAGATTATGTATATTAATATGTTATATAATGTGTGGATAATAGAAAAGTAAAAAATGAAAAAAGTGGAGGACAAAATTGAGAATAAATAAAAGAGAAGAAGAAAGGAAACAGACACAAAAAGGCTGCACTAACAATCATTTTGAACCCATTCTCTCTCTCTCTCTCTCTCTCCAATTCCAAATCCAAATTCTTAATCCTTTCTCTCTCTCTTCTTTCGAATTTCAATCTCAGTTTCTCTGAATCTCTAGAGAGAGAGAGATAGAGAGAGAGAGAGAGAGAGAGAGAGAGAGCAGAGGAGAGATGTTGAATCCGGCGAACGATCTGTTACCGCCGCCGTCTTCTCCAACCAATTCATCCATCTCCTCCTCCGATCTCGACACTGAGGTGCTCGCCGTCGCATCCTCCCATTTTCCGATTCTTGACCTATTTTTTATTTTGGAAATTCAATTCCGTTCGTTGCTTTTGTTCTGCAGTCTACAGGTTCGTTTTTCCATGATAGGAGCACGAGCTTGGGGACTCTAATGGGCGTCAGTTTTCCGGCGATAACCTTCCGAGCGCCGTCACAGAACCGAGACCAACACGCCGGCGCAGCCGCCGCCGCCGCCGGCCCTTCCCGCAGGAGCAAGAAGCCGAAGAGGAAAACCACGGCGGCGCCGGCACTCGTCGCGGATCGGAAGCGGAGGTGGTGGCGGCTGTGCCGGGACGACGGCGTTAAGCCGGCATCTCTCGGCGAGTTTCTCGAGGTCGAACGGAGATTTGGGGACGGTGCTTTCTACGGTAACGCGGTGGATCTGGAAGGCGTGGTAGATCAACAGAGGAATGGGCGAATGTTGTTCGCCGACGGGAGAGTGCTTCCGCCGCCGCCGCAAACGGAGGAAGACGCGTCGGCGGCCGGCGCTCTCTGCCGGTTTTCCGTATCGCTCACCGGGATTTGCAGCGGCGGTGCCGGCTAAAATGTGGGATTTCTGCAGTTTATTTATCATATTATATTTATTATATATTAATTAATCAAATGCTTTAATTAACGTGGAAGAAAGAAAGGGAAAAAAAAAACGTCACCTTTATCTTGTAGGTGACCCTCTTTTATTTGATTTCCTTTAATCATCTCACACATTACTCTTCTCTTTTTTCTTTAAAAAAAAAGTAACACTCAGATCTTCATCTTTGAAGCTTCCGGAGATTTTTCTGTTCAGGTTGTGAATTATCAATTATGAACTTTGTTTGAGCAAAATTCATAAATTAATTTGAAAAAATGTATCCCTCTACTAATAATTTTTCCATATCACATCTAGTTTATTCAATAGGATTAGATTTCTAATATATTTAATTAGGATTTTTTTTAGTACAAGTGTAGACAGAAGGATTTGAATCCATGATATTTTAATCAAACACATGTGTCAATTACTACTAACTTAAGTTTACGTTGACAACAATATATTCAATCAGTTCTCCAACATTATCTATAGAATACTAAATCAACATAAGTTGATATGATGTGAAAAGTAAGTAATTAGGTTAATGAAATGTTATGCTGGCGTTTCACTAGTTCTTTTCATAATACTTTTACATCCGTGAGTATTTCGACAGATTTGTGCACACCTCGACCTCGACTCTTCTTATGATCATGCTGATCTTAATAACAAAGAGATTATATCATGAAAGGGAAAGTGGAAGAAAAATTGTAAGCAAGATTTTCAATGCTCATGTGTATAGATAGTTATGGGCCATATTTTGAAGGAAGTGATATTGGAGGTGGGAACCATCCATTGGCATGGAGATGTGACCTTTCTTTTCAAAAAATGCCAAAGGACTTATTTGAGTGGATAAAGGGTTAAAATCCAATTAGATGTTGAAAACATACAACCAACCAAATGAGTTCTCAATGTTCATACACATCCATTGTTGCCCACCTAACAAGATATATGTTTTATGTCACTTTCACCTTTGACAATGCCCCTAATAAACTTGATAATGAAAGCTTTTAAGCTTTTAAGGAAAACAAACAAGTAGACAGATTATGAAGGTCTGACCAACCATCCACACAGAATTTTCCAAAATGAAGAACAGATTTATTCAAAATGTAGAAAACTTGTTATCTTTTCTTAGTTCAAAGAGTCTGAGGCAGCATTATGAAAAACAATACCAACAAAAATAACTCTCACATACAATTTAAGAGTTCCAGTTCGCTCCTGCTCTATAGAATATTATGGTATAGTTTTCGCTATCTTCGGTTTGTTTTTTGCCTGAGTCTTTTGAAAGCCATGAAGGTTACGGCAGCCGAGAGAGAGTACCTGCACAAAGATCAGCCATTGCAAGAATAAGATTGTGTTAAGTCTTCTTATTGAAACTTCTTTAACATCAAAATCTTCTTTACTTTCCCTTCGTTCCCTTTTTGCAAGGATTATGAGTTGAATTAGGCTTCTACATGAACAAAACGAATTGCAAGCCAACAAAAAAAACGAAGTGCCTATAGATTAAAGTACGTCGACTGCTAGGATCGGGGAACCTTCAGTTAAGGTTTGAAGTGTTTTTGAAGCAGTAGAATAAACAACATTCGGCAGTCAACCGACCAAATGGGAATCAGATATAATGCAACATCTAATTCTCAATACAATTGCAATAATAACTAGTCAGAAGTAAAAGAAACTGAAATTTATTCCATATCTAAAATCTAATTTTATATGCACGGTGAGAAGGAAAGACCAAGGATCTAGAGCATCAGCAAAGAAACACATGAAAACGTCAAATGCCTTTATGCTTAGGAGTACCTCATGGTCATACTCATATGCATATGAGGAAGCTGTAGTGAATTTTACGTGGAAAATGATATATGGAAAAGGGTAACGACATACCATGTTAATGTGTAATTAAGATGATCCTGTGGCATAACAGAACTCCGTGTCAAGGTATTAACATCCTTTGGAATGGGGTATGGATCACTCGGGTTCACATCCTCATTTATGTCTTCCACATAAATAACATCCTCAGGAAGACCAGACGCACGGGCAATCCCTGGAACGTCAACATAAAACCACTGGCTAGAGCGGGGATCATTTGCTGGAACAAATATGCTAGGCTTCTCACTTGTGCGAACTACTCCAATTACTTCTGTTGGAGTAATGGGAGCGACATCATTCTGCATATCAAGAAAAGTTAGAATATTGGTCTTAGAATCTATATGAATGACATTTATCAGGAGGAAATATCATAAAGAACCTTTAGATTCTCAGCCCTTTTGGACCAGAACTTCCACCAAGAGCTTCTCTCACTCTCTTGAATCGAGGAGGATGCAATATCTGAAGACTGTTCACTACTTTGTTGATCTACTTCCAAAGCCTTCTCCTTCCAACTACGCGGAACCCATCCTCTATTAACCAAAACCGGTGACTGCACACTGGAGGAGGGTTATTTGATATATTCTTGGTTAAATGGAGTCACAAATCAAATACCAAACAACTTAATAGACAGATTTCGATTGCATACAGCATGACAATGGGAATTGGGAGAAATAAAGGTGCTATTTTGTTCCGTATCCTTGGGAATTCATTACAGATCCATGTGTTAATAAACATTGAGAGCTAAGTAAGTGAAGCCATGATAACCATACTACCGTATTATGAATGAATAACTTATGAAACTACAGAAGTAAGCCAATTAAACCATAAGAATGAAAGAATCCCAATAACAAATTACCATTTATTTAGTTCATATCAGCAGGAAAAGAGAAATCTGATTTGGTGGTGCGGAACAGAAAGTTTGCAAGAATAGGAAAAAGCCATGTTATGAATCAGATATTGATGTTTTAAATATAAATAGATTGGTTGATAGTAATGATACTAATGAAATTAAAATCTTGGTTCAGTATCATGGGGAAATAAACAATGCAGGTTCTCTCTTATAAAACAATGATTATAAATTGGTATATTCAACCATAAAGCTTCACTGGAAAATACCTATCAGGTATGTTGGGAATGGGCACCAATGGGGTAATAACATAATGGCCATTTTCAGTCACTCCTGAAATGCTTCTTGAACGTGGACCGACATAGATTGATTTTTTCTCATCAAAAACTCCTTTACAGATTACCCTTCTGAACTCCAGATCATCTAGCTTGTCTTCCAATGGAAACAAGCTGTTTATGTTCACGGGTTCCATTAACAATCGCTTCTGCCTGAAATCTAGCATTTCTATCTGCAAAATAAAGTGCCAAAGATGGTTGGTACTTGGATGAAAAATTTGTGTACATCAGTTCCCTGCAAGAGTATTTAGATGATTTGATGTAGAAAATACATAAAGAGTAAACTATGGAAATTACTTTCGGCTTCCAAAGAAGCCTGAGCATGGCCATGCAGAGATGTAATATAGAAAAAAGTTTCAACATCCTGACAGGCCAAATGTTTTAATGATTCAACATCTGCACTCCTCAGTTGTCAAAATTCACTTCCGCAAAGAGTATCACCACAACAATTTCCCCCCCTATGCCACCAACCGAACCCATATGTCAATGAGAAAGGTTAGAAATCCTTCACATAGACCCCATTAATTGTCCTTAAGATTTTAGAAATCATAGATCCTTTTCAACTATCAATCTTCCACAAAATGAATATATAGGGCAACACCTGTAAACAATGTAAAGCATAAACAATATGATCCAAGCGTCTAAACTTGATCTCCCATCTGCAAGACCAGCATTCTTTTGGAGCTGTGCATTTCTTCTAATGGAGGAATTTCACTAATTTTAACTGGATCAATGATTAAATAAGCAATGAAAGAAATACCCATCCTTTTTTCCTGAGTCGATTAATTGCAAAAGACAGAACAGGCCTCTTCAGTTTTAACACAAAAAATGTGTCGAATGCATACTCGTGTTAGATCAATTACAGCTTAATTTGTTGGGGGAGGGACGGGGAAATTGAAAAACTAAACCGTAAACAATATAATTGAAACAAGCACACAACACAATATCCAGCAATAATTCAAAATACCTTCTCTTGCCTCCTGAAAATCTGCCACGTTCCGAGGCCAAACGTGAGAGCCCCAGGTAGAAACAGGAGCCATTTTGACCATCTCGACTCTCTTTGTTTCTCTAAGAAAACACCCACCAACCAAAACACGAATTTCAACAATCAAATCACATGAACCTAAATCATTTTCCAAAATTAAGACAAACCCAGATAGAAGGAAGCTCAGAAAACTCACGTTGAGCTTGCGAAAGGGAAGATGACTGGGGATCCGAGGCAGAAGAAACTGCAGCGGCAGAGCTGAACAAAGAATAAGATGAAGGCGTGGAGTAGTGCCCGGAAAGGGAAAGACAAGGACGAAATTTGGTTATGGATTTAGCAAAATAAGGTGATGCCATGTTCTTAATGCTGACATTTGGAGAGTTTCAGTCGTTTTCTTCAGCTGGCTGCCCTGCCCCGCTGAGCTTGCAAACTCTTCCTGGGGGTTAAGGGTTTATGAATTTGCCTTCATATTTCATACAGCCGCTGCCTCTTGTTCAAAGAGAAATTCAACTTGCTCAATAAAATAAATTGTATTCCACTTTTATAATTAAAAATCAAATCACAATTTAATAAATCATTGTAATATTGCATACTCAATAAAAATAAAAGAAAAAAGAAAAATCAGATCATACCAATTGTAAATTTTTTTTAATAAAAAAGAACCCATTATCAACAAATTAAGTTCTTTTTTTCTTTTAATTTTTTAGTACCTCAACCAAACTTTGTTCTTTTGTTTAATTCAAAATGTTTCACTTGACAAGGAGATGTTTGTTGTAGCGAAATTTTGACCCTTGCAATATTTGGTGGAAGGAATAACTGCAAAGAGAAGAAGAACACTTTATTCAAGTAAATTTGATTAATTATTATTAAAAAACTAATAAATCTGATCCATTATCTCAATTCGAATTATTTACATACTAGCATGCATATTAATTAGGGGAGTTACGTTAACTTAACGGGTGGAATGAAGATTCGAAGCCCTTACTTTAAAAATTACTTTTATATCTTAATTTCCAACCAATTTTAGTAAACTTTGATTTCTAATTTTTTCGGTCCTACCGATCATTTATAAAAGATTTCAATAATAAATGAGAATGAGATTGTGGACATCAAAATGGACAATGCACTTCAAATTATATCCACGGCCAATCATATGCATTCATAGACTTTCTTTTAACATATGTTATTAGAAGTATATAAAAATAAATATCTATGATAGTTAATGTTTCATTTATTCCATTATTTTTATTGACATTAAAATAATATTTTTATTTTAGAATTAAAATGAATCACATTAGGTTTAAAAATAGGTTAAGGAAATCTTAATTAAATTTTAAAAATGAAAAACAAATCATTTTTAAAACTCATGTTTTGTTTTTATTGAGTAAAATTTAAAAAATAACTTTTAAAATATAACCTAAAATTAAATTAAATTTTATTTTGTTAGTTCAACCAATACTAAGATTCTATCCTACTAGCTAACTAGAGAGGGTAATATTTGTTTTTAAAAGATATATGTTAAAAGACAAAAATAATAAAGGTAAAAATCATATAAAATTTACATTATCTTTGACGACGAGGGACATTAAAATCTACCCAAATCCGATAAGCGGATTGCTTATGAATTAAATTTACCCAAATATTAGATATCTAATAAAATTACCCAAAAGTAACTATAAGCAAAATTATATTGAGAAAGGAAGATCAAGAATAAAATTAGAGAATGTGAAGGGGGTTGTGATGCCGCCGCCGCCGTGACTGTGGCTGCGAAAGCCGCTTCCTCCCCTCTGCCGGCGGCGATCATTACAGAAAAATTACAATGGCAAAGTTGGAAACATAAATAACAGTAAATTGCAATGTATATGCAAATAATGCATGAAATGACGCGCTTACCCCTATTGTCAACAAATATGCACGAATCTGTATCGGGGATCTGAGGACATGGACGACTTTTTCGATGTATGCTTGTTTCATTGCCCTGCTGCAACTTCTTCTACATTTTATGTTCGTTTTTAAATGTTTCATCTAAATGATATTGTGTTATGCTATGTGTGATTATGGCTTTGCGAGATGTGGGTTTAGTTGGCCACCTACAAATGGAACTTTGTATTGGATCGGCGCTCAAACATGTATACTCCGAAACTTTTAGTACTTAATTATCTAAACTAATACCAAGTCAGGTTTAAATGGATGTCAATTGGGTACCTTTGAGAATGTGGACCTCCACCTCTTGTAAGAGAAGTTTTGGAAATTTTTTCTTTTATTAAAAGAAAAGAGCTTTGGAAAATGTTGTCCTGCAATTACGACGTCTACCTATCATTTAACAAATCTTTTGTTGAGAGCTAGAAGATTATTTATTAGCAAAATTGATGTTCCGCCAAATTCCTTATTGGTCATAATCTTTTCCATGTCGCAATCGAGCTGATATATGTTTATAGATGTTATAGAGAACAAAAATGACCCGAAACGAGATAAGGAGTTGAAGTCCGAGATCATCAATTGAAGGAGACCGGCTCGCAACGTAACGGGTCGGACTAAAGGACGACTAGCGTCGAGGCAGAGAACGAGGAAAGCAACCGACAGAAAACCAACCGGGCTGAGCAGGGCTCGGTCCCTACCCCTGCTCGGCCTCGGGCAAGGCTCAGCCGAAGGCCCAGCCCGTGAATCTCCCACCTGCGATCAACGATTCCCCTCAGGCCTTGAAACGCTGAATTAGGGTTTTGGCTACGGAAGGTTCTAGAATCATGTTCGACCCAACCTTAGAGCGAGGCAATTGACTTATCTCTAGCTCACTATTTTCTCAACTCTCCCTCGTTAACTTAAGCATCGGAGCCCGTGTGACTGAGGTCACATCGGTTTAGATCGATTTAGTTTTGCAGGTATCGATTCCCTTATTATCAAGTTATGTGTGTGCGAGAAGGAGAATCGGAGGGTCAAAATCCACGCATCAACAATAGACACATTGGTTCATTCTCCTCATGCTCGACATGGCCGAATTGAGATCCAAATGCATGTGCCCTTGGTAGGGTAGAACCATATGTTTGTATTTATTTTACACCTAACATGTTCTTACCCAAATTCATGTTGTGTTTTATTTTTTTATTGAATCACAGGAAGATTTTTGAAATATATCTATTATTGGAAGGGGCGAAAGTAGGCTCACTATTAAAAGGTTGAAAAACGCACAACAAAAGGTGGAAGAGATAAAATTTGTAATTTAAACAAAAAGAAGGAAAAAAATTAGTTGCGTAAAACAAGGTTTTTTTTTGCCCCTTTCCTTCAGGAAAGTTGCCTAAAACAATTAAAAGAGAGTCCACGTGGATAGAAAAATTCGAGTAATCAGGAGTGTACCAGCTCAGACTATTAAATTTTACTTTTATAAATAATTTTTTAAAAGATCAAATCTTCACAATTCATTATTATTTTAAAAAAATTATATTTTTACATTTCATTCTTTTATATTCTACAACTCATTAATTTTGATAAGAAATCTCTATTTTGCATTTCTCTCTCATGGTGAAATATTTAAGGGTGATGAAGAGAATATTACTTTTTAAGTATTTAAGAAAATATTTAAGTATTTTTATTAGTAGATCCACGTCATTTTTAATATAGTGCTGTTGGCGTGGCAAAAAGTGAGTGATGACTCCCAATAGTACAATGATGACAAAAATGGTTAAGGTTTAATGGAGTAGAGTGGTAACGGCAGAGGAAAGGAATCTCAGCTCAATTGCAAATGGTGGTAAGTGTAGGAAAATCCAAAACTAAAACAAACAACCAACCCCCTATTTTGCATGCGCTAAGCTAGCAAATTCTCATGTTTTTCAACCCATTCCTCTTCATTATTCATGATTCCCACAAAGGCAAAATAAACATTCATGCTGCAGCTTCTCCATAAAAACGAAAGCAACAATGAAAAAGTTACGATGTTATTGGCTCTAAGGATAAGGATAAAAGATAGAATGGACTAAAATGATGAACAGGAAAACGGCCTACAGAAATGATGAAACTAGCAGTAAACCCACAAATGAGGAAGAAGCAGCTGCCAACCCATACGCTGGATTCTTCTTGGTTGAGCTG
Organism: Momordica charantia; assembly: GCF_001995035.1. Next base: position 1,561,578 of record NW_019104497.1, read on the forward strand.
TTAGGTTTGCTGGAACTCGAAGAATCTGAAATCCAAAATAATTATAAAAACCCAACAATCAACCAATTTGAACATTAAATTTTCATGAAATCGGTACTTCGATCGTCAAACAATCAAAATCACATTCAGATTAGCACAATATAGCCAAAATTTTTGGGCACTAACAGAATCGAATTAAAAAAAAATGAAGATCCACAGGAATTTGATTTACCATTGGAAGTTGTAGGGACTGGAGGAGGAGGAGGAGGAGGATAAGGACGAGGAGGAGCATCCGTTGATGCAGTTGGTGGGCTCGCCCCCGCTGAAAAAAAGGCAGGGGAAAACGTACGAAAGTGATTTAAACGACGTCGTAATGTGCTCAAGTGAAATTGATTTTCGAGTTGAGTGAAATAGTACCATCGGCGCACTTGGAAGTATCAGCCTTGCCGCCGCAGGCAGCGGGAAGCTTCAAGGCGTCGCTCTGAGTGACATTGAGGCCCTTCAACAGCTGCGCGTTATCGAAGAAGGAGCAGAGACAGTTGGGATCGTCGGCCAGCATCTCCTTCAGCGGCACACAGCACGCCGGCGACGGATTGGACGGCGGCTTGATGAACGGTTGACAGGGAAGAATCTTCTGTATGCAGGGCGGAAGTTGGCCGGCCTGATGACCGACCACGATCCAGTCGCGATCTTCAGAGAATACGACGAAAATGTGAGAAGAAATAATCAAGAGGAGGAAGGGGAGGAATGTAGCGGACGCCATTGTTTCCGATCGAGAGAGAAATTGATGTCGTAGTTCTTACAGGGGAGCGGAAAGCAGGGGTAGTTAGGGCTGGGAAGTAATGAGGGGTATTTATAGGGTGGTTCGGGCTTCTCCCTCGCCATCGCCATCGCCATCGCCACAACTGATATTTCTAACTTATTCCTAATATTTCGCTTCTTCAGTTACACTTCGCCATCGTTTTGTGCGTACAGCTGCCAGAACACAACTCAGTCCCAAGGATTTTTCCTTTTTTTTTGTTTGTTTGTTTTTTTTAATATAATTATCTTGTGTTGTTTGCTGTTTTTAAAATTTTGTGAGTTTTGTTAATTTATTTATTTTTTTATAATAGAAAACATTGCATTAAGAAGTAATAGGAAGATTATGGGTTTCATGAAAGTGTGGCGATCACATACCACAATTAGAATTTGGGAAGGAAAATAATCATCCTTTGACGTTGAGGTTGACTCATCAATTATGGGGGATATTGTCAATTATAGCACCCCTATTTAGAATTGAAAGGGAAATAATTGATTTCAAAGTTGTCTTCTTTTCCGCTATGGCAGATAAGGAAGGATTATGCAAATTTCTCAAATCATACTACCGAATCTCAATACAATCAAGACTCGTAGCCTCCACAAATTCCATAACAGTGTTTGAGTCGACCGTCGTTGTACCTCTGATCCACTGTTGCCTAGGATGCAACGAAGATAAAGAGTCATCCTAAGAAATCGCACGTGGATTCACCAATTTGTGTATGATAACTCTTCCAAACACATTGATGATGAAGCCACGAACTATACATAATAATATTGTCTTTGACTTTCTCAGCCGCAACATCACTATCGCCATCCAACAGGGAGATCCCGACACCCGACTACCATTCGCCATCATAGAAATTGGCGGGAAAGAAAGATTCTCCCCGAAAATCACCACATGATGGAGTGTTTTCCACATCTAAGTCGCTCTCTTACGCCCTGCGCTGGCACATGATTTGTTGTTTCTTTCTCATCCAAGCAAACTTGACATATAGGCAATACATTTATGCCTTTTCTTTCTCAAATTTGAGATTTGTTATGAATTATTGCTTTCCATATAAAAATCTTGATGCAGAGGGCCACTTAATTCTCCAGAATGTATAGTCCACCACGCCTCTTTGTTTCTATCACTCGTTGAATGCGATAATAATATAGTCCTCGTAGTAAACTTTTATCCATTTTTAACCGGATAGTGACCCTGCTTGATGTAATGTCAAGTTCATTGATCCAACCCACTCGTGCCACTACTTGGATTTGGGTGATCATCTCTCCATGTCTATGCACAAACTACTTCCTCTAACTTCACCAAATCCCACCTCTACTTCCTCAGGGAGTAATGAAATCAGTCATCAAGATATATCTTCCTATTTTGATTCAAATTTAAAAATATTGGATGAAAAAATTGATTCTCGAGGTATCCATGCATCTTCGTAAAAATCAATAGTGGTTCCATCACCCACCACTTGCCGGCCACCCGTCGCCCTAAACGGCCATCACATTTTTTTAATTAATAAATTTAATGCTCATTCTTTGAGATGATATATTAATATATATTGCTTTTCGACTCTATTTTGTAAAGTTCATCTCAAATAGAAGTAAATAATATATACAACGTTTTTTTAATACTTAATATTTAAAGGTGGAGATTAAAACTCTTAAACTTTATGGTTGGATACAGACCTATACTCTATATATACTATATATAATAATAATAATAAATTTTTGCGTTGTGTATATTGAAGAATAAAACCGTAAGATAATATTATCAAAAATCATTTTATTATAGTGTTGGTGATGTATTATGTAACAAATATTTATTAAAAGATAATATAAATCTAACTTAATTGGTTAAGACATGTATTATTGACCAAAAAGTGTATATTCGATCTCACGTGGTTTTATAACATATATATTCATTAAAAGAGATTGGATTGGGAAAATATATTTAAACTTATGAAATATATCTAGATACATATGCCAATTTTCAACATAAATTGACAGTTTGGCCGAGTGGTCTAAGGCGCCAGATTTAGGCTCTGGTCCGAAAGGGCGTGGGTTCAAATCCCACAGCTGTCACTTTTTTTATTTTCATTTTTTCTCATTTCGTTTCCTCTGTTTTGGGTTGGCGGCTCTCAAGACATAAGTACTTCAGAGTTAATAAGGGCCGAAGAGAAGTGGGTCCATTTTTTTTATGGGCTTTGCTGTCTTGAAACAAAATTTGAAGAAGAGAGTTTGATTTGGTGCAGTATTTATCGAAACATTCTTGAATCTTCTTGGTTTTGCCTCCATTCCCTTCCAGTGATGGAGAAACATTAGTTTTGTTGGAACTTCCAAAGACAGACAGTGACAAAAACAAAGAGATTTCAGACAGAAAGAGTGAAAAAAACAAGCAAAATTCCTTGTTTATTTCTCCCCCCAACTCCTTCCATTATGTCCAAATTTCTCCCCTTCTTATAGCTTCTTGCAACTCCACCATCCTTAGCTTCTTCAATGCCACTTTTTGTTCACAACTTGACTCTTAAATCCTAGAATCCGTTGCAGCCATGGCAGTAGATGCCCGGAGAGGGGCAAACCGAAGTCTCGAGACCCTTCTCGACATCGACAAGGCTGTCGCTGCGAAAGAAACAGTGACGCCGCAGCTGCAGAAGTCGTTGCCAAGGCAGGGCCTTGAGTTCAACAACTTGTCCTATACTGTCCTGAAGAAGCAGAAAAAAGATGGGGTTTGGGTAAAAAGAGAAGCTTATCTTTTGAACGACATCTCCGGGCAGGCGCTGCGAGGCGAAATCATGGCCATCTTGGGACCGAGTGGTGCCGGGAAATCAACTTTCCTCGACGCCTTGGCTGGTCGGATGGCGAAAGGAAGCCTCCAAGGATCTGTTAGAATCGACGGCAAACCGGTGACAGCAAGTTACATGAAGATGGTTTCATCTTATGTGATGCAAGATGACCAACTCTTTCCAATGTTAACTGTGTTTGAGACATTCATGTTTGCAGCTGAGGTCAGACTTCCCTCTTCAATTTCCAGGAATGAGAAGAAGAATAGAGTTTATGAACTCATTGAACAACTAGGCTTACAGGTACTACTTTCCTACTCACATCTCTTCTTTTTGAACTCTTCTCAGCCACCCCTAGTTGTGTTTTTCTCTGTTCTGTAGAGTGCGATGCATACGTATATAGGCGACGAAGGGAGGAGGGGAGTTTCGGGAGGGGAGCGACGGAGGGTCTCGATAGGAATCGACATCATCCACAAACCATCCCTCCTATTTCTCGACGAGCCAACCTCAGGATTGGATTCTACTAGTGCTTATAGTGTAGTTGAGAAGGTGAAGGAGATTGCTCGAAGTGGCAGCATTGTCTTAATGACCATTCATCAGCCTTCTTACAGAATCCAACTGTTGCTCGACCGCATAACTGTTCTTGCTAGGTACAACATTTGTCACCCTTTTAAGCCGCTGTTGTTGGATAGAAGTTGTTGATTTTGTGGGCTGTAATGATAGTTCTATTTTGGTTATGATCAAAATGTGGTTACAGGGGAAGATTGATATATGCAGGAAGTCCAATAAACCTTTCTGCTCATCTCTGTGGATTTGGAAGGCCAGTGCCAGAGGGTGAAAACAGCATTGAATATCTATTAGATGTGATCAAAGAATATGATGAATCAACCGTGGGGTTGGAGCCTCTAGTTCTATACCAACGAAATGGCATTAAGCCTGATCTAGTTGCAAGGACCCCTATTCCAAAAACACCTCGAACTCCTTACAAGAAGACCCCGAGGTCGGTACCAAAGTTCCTAAGCCTTCGTAGCCAAGCATTCTCTACAACATCGGGGCCAAACTCGAGCCAATTTGATTCTGCATATGCATATGATGACAATGAAGATGATGATTTTGATAGGTCTCTTGAACGTAAATCTGGCATGAATAATCGTAGTGGTGTTTTTAATCCTCCTTTGGCATCTCAGTTTTACAAAGATTTGTCTGTTTGGGTATATAATGGTGTTAAAGGAACTCCCAGTCGACGCCCGTCGTGGACTCCAGCAAGAACGCCAGGACAGACACCAGGAAAAACACCTATATCTGGAGCTAGAAGTGTAGTTTCAAGTCAGTTTCCATCATCTCATCAAACTCCTCAGGCAAAGATACCTTCAGTATTTAGCATGTCGATCGACTCTCATTTGCCTTCTTTCAAAGAGTTTGACATTGAAGAAGTTCTTGATGAGTCAGACCATGGTCCTAAATACGCAAATCCTTGGCTCCGCGAGGTGCTCGTGCTCTCGTGGCGAACAACACTCAACGTGATTCGCACCCCAGAATTGTTTCTCTCTCGTGAGATTGTATTGACAGTAATGGCATTGATCCTCTCTAGCATGTTTAAGCACCTTGGCCATCCTACCTTCAAAGATATTAACAGACTTCTTAACTTCTATATCTTCGCAGTCTGTCTGGTTTTCTTTTCCTCAAATGATGCTGTCCCAACATTCATTCAAGAAAGATTCATCTTCATCAGAGAGACTTCACACAATGCATATCGAGCTTCCTCATACGTGGTCTCCTCCCTCATTGTCTATCTCCCATTTTTTGCCATCCAAGGCTTCACATTTGTTGTAATAACCCAATTCTGGCTTCACCTGAAAAGCAACCTCTTCTTCTTTTGGATTACACTCTTTGCGTCGCTCATTACAACAAATGCATACGTTATGCTCGTGAGTGCGCTCGTCCCAAGTTACATAACAGGCTATGCAATAGTAATTGCCACCACAGCCATTTTCTTCCTCACTTGTGGGTTCTTCCTGAAACGAACTCAGATGCCAATCTATTGGAGGTGGCTCCATTACATCTCTGCTATAAAGTACCCATTCGAATCATTGTTGATCAATGAATTCAAAGGCAAAAGATGCTATCAAGGGATCCCCAGCGATCTTTCCCCCGGTCCATTGGGAGATGTCAGGTTTAGTAAGTTGCATAATGTTTCTACAGATCTACAACCCAACTGCATGTTGATCGGAGAAGACGTTCTGTTCTCGATGGACATTAACATGGAGAACATATGGTACGACATCGCTATCCTGCTGGCTTGGGGTGTGCTTTACCGGCTGTTCTTCTATCTTGTTCTCAGATTTTACTCCAAGAATGAGAGAAAATGAAGCATGCATTTTCTTGGATCTCTCAAGTCTTTTCAATGCAAATAATTTCAAGTTGAAGTTGTAATGCCCCACCAGAATCATTCTTCAGAGGCTGATCCAAAGCACAGGAAACAGGCCAAGCCACTTTGAGCAAGACAATGTAATACCAAAACCATGTCTGTTTTCAGAATGTTTCAACTCTGTCTCAACAAAAGCCTACCCAAGTTTTCTAATTGAGTTGTAAACAGACAATTTGTTTTTTCTAATATCCTTGAAGAACTACCCTTGTTTAGTTTCCCAAAAAAAACCAGATACTTTGATTGCAAACTTAAAATAAGATGAATCCACTGCACTGAAACAAAGTGGAGATAAGATAACGATGAAAAGGTTTAAATGTGTCACATCAAACATATCAAGATTGTTCTTCGCCATCGCAAGTAAAAAACTATCTGATATAATGGAACGGCCCATGCTCTGATCTATTTTTGGTTGAATGTTCTTTTCTTGTGGGGTTTCTCACTTCTCTCCATATTTAATTATTTGTTCTCAAATGACATGTGAGCACTAAAAAACAGAGTTGAGAGAGAAGAAACAATAGTGTCAAAATGTTCTCAGCATGTGATGAGTGGGTCCTGAAGCAAGTTGATTCTCTATCACGTTTTCAAGTTGTGGAAAGAACATATAGGAATCATTCAGAATAGTTTTACATAATTCTTCAAAGGGGCAAAAAAAAAAATCTTTCAAGTATTTTATACAACAACAAAATATCGTCCCATTTTCTCTGGGTGTAAAAAAAAAGGCAATATTTTACATAAATATGGAGCAACTAAGTTGCATCTTGTTCGCAGGGTTCTCCAATAATAACAGAAACTAACTGCGCTTTTTGAATTGAACAAGAGAGAAAAACTAATATATATATATATATAAAAAAAAAGGGAACCAAGAACCAATCTAAGCTAACAGATTGACAAAATTTGCTTTAGAAGATTTATCTAAACTTCTGTAATATTAATGACACACCGATTTGTGATGCCCCGAGCGAGAGGAACTGGCAGCCTAGAGGAATATCATCAGGCCATCAGATCCAAGGTTGTGGATGAGCAGTCTGATGTTTTCTTTGCAACACTGTAGGGGCATGTGTTTATCCTAAAACAACATTAGAGAAGAAACTCATGAATTTCCGAGTCGAAACGACACAAAACTACCCCTTTTTAGTAAAAAGAATCGGGGTCGAAAACTCACCGTTCCTTGCGCTTCTCTAAAAACCGAGCCAAGGATGCCTTTCGAGCCTGAGGCACAGCTGCAGGGAGGAGGTAACAAGAGGAATTTGAGCATGTTTGTTCTTCTGAAAAATTATGGACCAGAGCAGAGAGAAAGGGGTTATACCTGAAGGAACGAACGTTGGGGTGATCTGGGCGACGGAACTGGCATCCTTGGGAGGTTCTGAATGGTTTGGGATTGGATGAGATGCCGAGGTTTGTATAGGTTTTGCAGCAGCAGGCAACTCGATGTTACTGCAAGATCTTACTCCTGTATCAGGTCCCTTAGATTGTGCAACAGAAAGTGGATTTGAACGCCCAAGGAGTGGCAATCCTTGGAAACTTTCACTGGGGAATGATGCCTTCACTTGACCTGTGGAAAGCATATTGTTTCGTGTTTGGGACACCCCACCGGTGCCAGCCAAAAGCATAATAGCCTGAGCCTGAACAGAGACAACAATAAAACTGAGAATTGTTTCTTCCCCAAGTGGTGGGAAGGCAAAATAAATTTAAGAGTTTACAAAAGCACAGATACCTTCTCAGGAGATATATCATTATAAACACACACTGATCCCGCATAGAAGATCGTCAGCGGCGCCATCGGACCCGGAGGCTTCGAAGCATTCCTAGAAAGAAAAGTAAACATCAATTCTCAAGACAGTTTGGGTTTGACATCTTTCATAGGTCTGTTTCAAGAAACAACTACCTCAACTCGGTGGTTCCAACAACAGAGCTCGCAAAGGGAACAGAAATGGAGGTTCCAATTGGAATCCCACCAAATGGCTGTAAGTTACCACTGGAACCAACCACGGTCTGGCCAGATGAAACAATCTGGGATTGGAGTACTGGGACGTTGAAACCCACCGGAAGCGCATTGCTCCGATGTACCGAAAGCGCATCGGAATTCTGGAACGGGTAGACAGCCATTGCATATTGTTTTGCAGCCTTCTTCTCCAAGGCTACATTTTTCTACGCACAAGATAAAAGAAACAAGCCAAATCAGGCAATTCATAAACATAATAGAATCCAGCCCATCTCTCCTTCTTGTGTTCAACAGGGAAATGAAGTTTCAGAGCATCATGAACAAAGGGAAACCTGGATTGCAGCAGAATATGGGTCAACAACAGTTTTCCTCTGCTTCTCATCTTGAGAAGCCTTGAAAGAAACCAATTGGGGAACTGCAGAAACTTTGTTTGAGAATGACCACTGCATCCCTGAACCACCCATTAATGCTGCCACATCAAAACAAATCACAGATCACAAATCAATTACATTCCATAATCCATGGTTACAATTAAAATTCAATCACTGAGAAACAATTTTGGACATCAAACAAAAAAAAAATCTAAGAACTCCCAAAAAATTTGCATAAATAATTTACCGAAGTAAGATTAGAAAATTTCAAAAATATTAAAATATCCTTTTAGTTTTCACTAAGTCTTAAAAGACAAATAAAGTGTTTACCACGGGTTTGAATTATTTAATTGTTGAATTGAAGAGTGCAGTTGTACAGCTATAAAATGTGTAGAATTTATTTATTAATTAAATTATTAAATAAGCGCACTCAAGGTGCCACGTCACTATTATTTTAATACATAAATTAAAAGTTTAAAGTTAACACCTTCACGCGCAAGTCTAAATTAACGTGAAAAGGGAAAAAAATAACCCTAGGACGCGTTTCGCCTTCGACAATGAAAGAAGAAATTAGTTTCAAAACTTTTTGCATGAATTTTATTCATTAATTAAAATATATATTTTTTCAACAAAAAAAAGCACATTTCCAAAGTCTAATTGATTCGGGCTGGCTATTTTCAAAGGAAGCATTTAATTAGTATTTCATTAAAAATGCTACTTTAAAAAGACAATCAAATCTGCCATAAAAAACACTATTATCCGAGTTCACAATTTCTAAATATAAATTCCAGTTCGGATGCAGTACAGTAATAATAATATTCTAAAATATATTTTTTAAAAAAATAACCTTCCATAATATTTAATATTATTTAATTTTCCCCCGAAAACTTTCTGGCTGTCAGTTCTTTGGTACCTCGAATTTGCATTTTGGTACAGCGTGACAAACGTGGTTTTTACGCTTACTCGCAGAAATTTTCCCAATTTTTACTTACTGTTTTCGTTCAAACCAAAAATTGAAAATAAGAGATTTCATTTGTAGCGAAACAGAGACATTCAACAAACAAATTTCAAATAAATTCTAGAGTAACCTAAAAAAAAAAGCCGCCATGGAAAATCAAAGCAATGAAAGGAAAAAAAAACGAAATAGAGAAGAGGAATTAGTAGTAGTAGTAGAAGAAGAAGAAGAAGAAGAAGAAGAAGAAGAAGAAGAAGAAACATACCTGAATTTTTAGAAGCATCCGTAAATTGTTCTCTGAACGGCATCGCGACATTCTTCGAGTTCAAACCTAAAAAATCTCTCTCCATATCGAATTCTGAGACCTAACACCACAAAACTCTTCACCGAAATACACTTCCAGATTAATTTCTCGGAAAGAAAAAAATTATATACCTCCTCTCTTGAAGCGCGACAAATCGAGCCGTTTTCGAGCTCCTAAACCGTGAAAATTATTCTTCCTTCCGCAGGAACACACACAGAAAGAGACACACAGAGAGCGCGAGAGAGAGAATTTTCCTTTCTTTAATATTAATGCGAAAGCAGGCGAGCGAAGCACGTCTTTTTATTTAAACGTTCAAATAAAATACAAAGTATTTTAATATTATTACAAAAATAAATTAATTAGCCTCGTGGTCTCGTGAAATCAGGGCCGTTGGATGAGAAGTAGATTCGGGCCCTTGAGATGAGGACCGGGTGGTCGCTTTGTAAGAGGGTAATTTGGGCAAACGACCACGTGCGAGCCGTGCTACGCTACTCCACCGCCACGTGTCACTTGGTGGGATTTTGCAAACCCGTGAGCTCAAAACGTGGTTATTATTTTTCTTGTCATTTCTGGTTTTTTTTTTATTATTTTATTAGTTTTCATTTGTTTTTATATTCTCTTCCACTCACTATATATTACACAACAAAAACAAACCCCTCTTTCTTAAATCAATTAATTCAGTCACGTTAATATTTTAATATTCTCTACCTTTAAATTATCAATTTATATTATTTTATTCAAACTAAAATTGTACCGTACCAATTTTTAATTAAAGTATTATTTTATCGTCGTTGCAGGGGCTGCACTATTTTATGAAAAATCAAGGTGGGTTTCTGAAATTACCCAATGCATTTTTTAGTTACTTTGTAATTCTTTTTTTTTTTTGACATTTTTTTTATTTCATATTCTCAAATTATAAAACTTCAGATTTTCCATATTTATGGTGTTTGAGATTGCCTAATAAATCCAAGACATCTACAATTATGAAATAGTTTATGATTTGATGAGTTAACTTCATCATATTATTAATTGTTACATTACTGAGACCTACCAAATTGAGCTTCCCCGTTGTCTTTTATTCCTTACCATTTATGTTTAAAATAAATGTTCCAAACAGTGTTTATCTATAGGCACCTTAAAATAAAAATTACAAAAATAAAAAACTAATTAGATATTCACTTAAAATAACTTTTACAGCTTCCGTAAATTTTCTCCAATCATTTAATCAAGTTCTATTATATTTTAATTATAAGAAATGACTAGTTTAAAAAGTATCTCATAGTTTCTTTAAAGACTTTTTTTCAATATATTATTATTGGATGGGAAAATTAGAATCTAAATTTAAAAATAGATGGTGATTTATTGAAACATGGTTTAAATAGGACGAATAGTATTATATATGAATTTCAATGATTATTTTATTAGAAAATTGATTCAAATATAGTAATATCCTAAAGTTGATTATCAATGGTCAACTATTTGATGATTCAAGAGTTTGAAAAATTAACCAATTATAATGAAGTTCATAAATAGTCCTCTGTTCATTATTCAATGAGGTAATCTTAAAAAGAAAGAAACTAAAAGAGTGTTTTTTTTTTACAACTAAATTAAAAAAAAAAGTGTTTGAACTTTGAATTGGTCAAATTTTAAAATAATTTAAAATAATGTTAGTGACAGAAAAAAAAATCAAGAAACGGAAAAAGTGAAAACTAAAACTTCTAACTGTAATATGATTTTTTTTTTCTAATGGAAATGGAACTCTTTTTTTTTTTTCTTTTGATGAATGGAAACAAGTAATTTGAAACTTATTGAGTAAGAAAAATAATTAATTTTTTTCGAAAGTAGAAAAATAATTAATTTAGTGCTCCCTTTTTAATGAAAATTTATTGGCTTCGAAGGCGGCGCCAAAAGCGTCAGGTCACGGACGACGTCATCGATATTTTGTATTATAAGGCCACTGGAACTGCCAACTGCCAACCTTTTAATTATATGGAATCTTTATATTTTTATTTTACAGGTTATTTTTTTTCAAAAATTGTGATTTTTTATCTTCATTATTAAACTTTACCTAAATATCTGATTTAGTCAACTACAACTAAAATTTTGTATACAATTCAAACCATCATGTTTGTATTATAAATAATTAATCATATATAAATATTAATATTGGAGAATGTCACTTTTTTTGACCCCAGTTACCTTATTTTAATTATATGGAATCTTTATAAATATTAAACAACTAATTACTAATATTTCTATATATATAATCCCCATTTTAATCTTACACAGTTTTAATAAACAACATCAATTTTTTTATTTCAATTCATAAATAGTAAACAATATTAAAATAATAACCTTCTATTCCGATTGTTTTTTATTTTGATTTCTTATAAATAAGTGGGACCTTAGTTTAACAATTACAATAATATAATAGGAGATCGTATAGTCCATATTAGGATGGTAACAAAAATAAACATTTAATAACTATTTAGGTTTTTTATTTTTCATTTTCTTAGAAATAATTTTTAAATTATATATAAAGTTGGGAACGAACAAAAAAAAATATTTTTTTCTTGTTTCTATTTTTGTTTCCAATTTGTTCTAAAATAAATAAATAAACTTATCGTATTTATCATTATTAAATCCATGAATATTGAAACATGTAATTTTATTTCTATTTATTACAAACAAAGAAATATAAACTTGAAATAAAATTTTTTCTAAACAAATCCAAAACGATCTTTAGAGAAAGAATAAGATGTTTTAAGCTATGTTCACCAGACCATGTTATGGCCATAGTATTTGCAGATTTGGGTTAGAGGTTAATATTTAGCTGGTTGGGTAGGGTCGGGCACAGGTCGCGAGCGGGTTCGTTGTCACACCGGATCCTATTCATGGGCCATGTTAAATTTAATTTTATTATAGTTGTTTTTTTCGTGAAATAATAATTTCCGGTCAACATCAAAATTTTATAATGTTGTCGTAAAACATTTTTCAAATAGCATATTTGTTTGCTTTTTAGAAATTTAAGATTTATCTAATCCAACCTGGCGCTGGCTCAAAAAATCTGAGAAATTAAATCAATAATTGTATTAAAAAAATAATATCATTCTTTTAGTACTTTTTAAGTGTTTTATTATTGTTATTTTTTAACACTAGTTTTGATTATCTAAACTTAAATGAATTGGAAAATGTTTAATGCTTTTAATTTACTAGAAAACATTTTCACCCATCTAAAATTATTAAATAAAACTTATTCTAATTAAATTAATTTTATTCTCATAATTTTAATTTTATAAGATTGAATCCTATGCTAAAATGAACGGTGAGAATAACCCCTAAAATTATTTAGGTATGTATCATTTTAGAGATTTGTAATTTAGTTATGAGTATAT
>NW_019104497.1:1578280-1598692 GCF_001995035.1 Momordica charantia
TTTTTTTTTTATTTTTAGCAACCATACTGTTTATCTAATACACATTGATAAAAAGGTTATAAGTGGTTAGATTATGCTCTTACAATATTTATGTTTTAAATATATTATGTGAGTTGAATATTCGTTTTTATAGTCAAATCGAGCATAGCTCAAAGTGATTAACACACCGGTTATGAGTTCGAACCACATCTCCATGTGTTGTATTAAAAAAATATTCGTTTTTCTACCGAATCTTAAAGTTGATTGGATTTTTTAAATATGATTAAAAATAGTGGTTAAAAACAATATTTTTTTTGTTCTCAAACATATGTGGTCTCTTTCTATGACCAAGGAGGGACGACATGTAGCTATATATATATATATTTTTTTTTTCCAACATGGACCATGTCATTTTCGACATGTGGCATAGACGGCTTTCAACTATTTTTTTTTTTTATCATGTGGACGAATTTGAGAGATTTTCCCATAGCTATTTTTTGACCCATTTGTTTAGTGGACAATTTGATATAGGAATTAATTACAATATATTTGCATATTTGTAATCTTAAATAGTCACGCATTCAAAGACGCCGGATATCAAGTCCATAAACTATCTTGATTCCCTCTCAAAAAAATTAAATAATAATAATAATAATAGTTATAACACTATGCTCAGATTGGCATTATAAAAATATGTTATATATATTTTTCAATTTTGAGAGGAAAAGGTACTCGTGATAACATTGTCATTTTTTCATTTTCATCGGGCGCAAATATTTTTTAACGTCGAGTTGACTATATTATTAGAATATCTTTTGAATTATGACCTCAAATTTAGTCCATTAATTAAATCTAACTTCAGCCTAGGAGAATCTAATAACTATTATTTTTAATAGAAAGAAACTTTACCAATAATCAACGCTTACTACAATCTAATAAATTATAAGCTCAATAATAATATAAAAAGCAATGACAGGTTGTCCCTAAATATTAAATTAACCATAAATTCTATCACCTTTTGAATTTGCAATTTTTTTTTTTTTGAGAAAATTTGAATTTGCAATTTTCAATTCAAAGTGTAAATATGATGGATTTTATTTCGTATTTTTTTATCAGAAAAATTGTAAACTATACATATTATGTGTGTGTATATATATATTTTTTTCTTTTTTCTTTTTTCTTTTTTAAGTTTTATTGTATTTGACTTTAATCATTCATCGTGACATGCTTTTTATAATGACTATGATATAGGATCTAAGTTAAACAATGATGTATGGGGGAAAAATATTCGTAAATAACTATATTATTATATAAAATAATAAAATATAAAAATGGCATCAAATCAAATGTCCTAACTAAATTGTTAATATCCAACGATCAATTATTATCAATTAATAATCTATGGCGTCAATTGATTTTAAAATAAATCACGACTAAGAACATTTAAGTTCTTGTCATTACGAGCACAACTTAAATGAGAGAGAGAGGTTCAATTCCATACTTCACATTTGTATATTAAAAATGTTTTAAGCTATCATTTTTACTAATCATTAAAAAATTTATCAGCCTAATTCAGTAGTAATTGACACATGTTTCGTCGTAAGTTGAAATCCTCACCTCCACTTCTTGTATTAGAAGAAAATGTATCATTTTTAAAAAATATAATATAATAATAATAATAWTATTATTATTATTATTATTAGAGAGAGAGGAAACTAAAGAACAGCAATAATTGAAATAAATGGGCTGAGCCCAAAAGAAGATAGAAACAGAAAAAGAGAAGGAATGCCAACCCATAATCGGTTGGCCCATTCAAATGTTTTTTTTTCGGAGTTTCAATTATACCCTCTTTATTTAGATTGGAGGAACGTCGAGTCATTTAAGATATGAAAGAAGAATCTGTGAATTGTGATATATCGATATTCAAAAGGATAAACTAAAAATAAATAAAATTCATCTGAACCGACAAATATTCATTTTAATATTTTATTAAAAATATTTTGCTGAGTTGCAAGTTTTATTTTATTTTAAAGATGGTTAGTCTAAATTGGAATGAGAACTTTTTGAATTTTAGTACCATTCGAACAATTTTCAAATACTAGTACGGGTCCAAAAAAAATGTTGAAGAAGCTTTTAGTTTTCAATTGATTTTTAAAAATATATTGGGATTTTTGATCCCTTAATTTACAATTGAGAGGCTTAGGATGCTATGAAAAAAGTGGAGACATAGGACCACAATATCATGCTCTACAAAAACATCCCTTTCTTTCACATGCACCGTTTTTGGTCCACTTTCAATTCTGAAACCTATATGGTATATAATGCCAAATAATATAATGAATTAGAAAGCAACCATCTTAACGGATCAAAATGTAGGTGTCAATCGAGTCGAGCCGACCTATAAATCCTACGTATTAGAAAGTGCATCTTATCAAACATTACGTAAATTACTTGTGGTACGACATGTCAATTAATTCGCTACATCAAGTTCAACTTAACAAAAAAACGCCCAAATTCTACATAACTCGAGTCGATTCAATAGAATCACGACCAATCCAACATAATCCATTAATTGGCATAGATCGTGCAATTTAAAAAATTCTGCGAAAAATAGATCATATTAACCCAACAAAGATGAAAATATAGAATTTTGGACATGATCTTATAAACTGATTAAGGTATTCGTATTTCCGACCAAATAGTCGTGGGTTCAAACCTCCGCCCCAAATGTTGCACCAAAAAATGTAGCAAATTTGTCTGGCATCAGCATGGCAAGGGCTGTACAATAATTTTAATATCTAATTCAGGCCCGACCAGACAAATGTTGCCCAATCACACAAAAATGATGCATTAAAAAGCTGTCCCAATAATAGTGAATGTATTTATTTATTCAACCAACTGCACAAAAAAATAATAAATAATGAAAATTTGGGTATCAAAATGCTCTCAAAGAGGTGTGTGGAGGGAAGTGTTGTGAATGGACATCACAACAAAGAGGTCATCATAGAAACTAAAAAAGAGAAGAACATCTCAATTTGAACAGACCAAAAGTTGCATCAGAAGCAAAAGCAAAAGCAAAAGCAAAAGCCAAAAGCCAAAAGTAAAGGCAAAGGCAGCAGTAATTAATTACATCACCCACCCAACCCAACAGCAACAGATACAAAAGCTATGACAATTTTTATCATCCACCCCAAGTATTGACTGAACAAACTGAAGAATTAGTACAATGAAAAATAGATCAGGGAATTCAAGTTTTTGGTGATTCTTTTTTGTTTTTCTTGGCTTCAAATGAAAGATATGATTGGCACTGAATTGAGATTGCAACAAATGGAGATAATTCTTTTTTTCTTCTCTATAAACCACCAAACTCACCTAGAGGATGCGTTGTCTGAATCATGAGCAGCATCGGGTTGTGTATCGACGACTTCGTGAAGGCTGGATTGGCGCAGCTCTTCTATACGCTTTGTGACTTGGGACATTGTGGGGCGTTGATCGGGATACTGAGCTGCACAATCGACTGCAAGCTGCAATAGTTGAACCATCTCCTCCTCGACGTTCTGGTACCTAAGAAGCTCGAGGTCGAAAACTTCGGAAGTCCACTCCTCCCGAACAACTGACTGCACCCATCTGGGTAAGTCGACTCCTTCCTCGTTTAGAAGGGAGTGTGTAGGAGCCTTGCCTGTCAGAAGCTCCAAGAGCAATACGCCAAAGCTATAGACATCAGCCTTATGGGATACTTTACGAGGATCAGTGACCTCCGGCGCGCGATATCCAGCAACTCTGGTGGGGCTGGAAGGTGGTCCAACGAGATGTGCTAAACCGAAATCGGAGACTCGGGCATCGTAGGATTTGGATAGAAGGATATTGGACGATTTTATGTTGCCATGAGAGACATTAGGGCCTTGAGAATGCAGATATTCAATGCCACGGGCGGCTCCAAGGGCAATCCCAGACCTGATTTCCCAGTTCAATGGAGTCCTTCCAGCTCCTTTGTTTCCTGGAGTCAAAAGCAAGCAGCAAAGAAACAGTAAAGATAAAGCTGCTGCAAAAGAATACAGTTCTCCAACATACCCTCTTTGTTTTACACATTTGACTTTTACAAATCTCAAAATTTCACTGTAATAGCTATGATTATCTATAAAACCCCACAAATTTTCCCTATGATAAGGATATTACTTTCCAGTAAGAATTGTTGATCAAAGGACATATTAGTTGTCTGAAAAAGAGGGGATGAAGAAGGGGATATCAGATCATATCATGAAAAGACCAAACCTGAGTCATCCCATTTAACTATTACCATTTATGTATGAAGAAACTACAATGAACACAGAAATAGTGGTAAAACAATTTTTCATTTGATTCACAAGTTAATCACAGCTTCAAAGTTTATGTAAGATGCAACCAAATGAGAGATGCCAATGGCAGGAAAAACCCAAACATTAGATAGAAAAAGGGAGATATGTCAAAGAGGAAATGAACAGGCCATGAGGAACAAATGATACACAATAAAGCAAGACAAGGCAATGATAATCAAAATGTACAACCAAAGCAATTGAAAACGAACAAGAAAGTAAAGGCAAATGCACAACCGAGCAATTGAAAAAGAAAAGACGAGTAAACGAACTAGCTTACCATGTAAAAGAGCAGACAAGCTTCCCATGGGCATGTAATCATAGACAAGAAGCTTCTCATCCCTACTGAAATAGTAAGCCCTGAGAGGGACCAAGTTCTCATGATCCATAGATCCAACAGCTTCAATCTTCTCTCTGAATTCCCTCTCTGTTATGGTGACATCCTTCAACCTCTTCACAGCCACCACAGAACCCAGTTCCAGAACTGCTTTATAAGCAGTCCCAAAGGTTCCTTTCCCCAAAACTTCCGCTGAAGCTCTCAAAAGATCCTCCAAATCGAACACCCTCGCAGCATTACCAAAAAACACCAATTTCTTGGACCCAGCTCCATTGTTATTCACTTCCCCCTTTGCAGCCCCTGCCGCCACAGTTGTTGCAGCAGCAGCAGCGGCTGGCACACTGTAACCATTACTGTAACCGCCATTTTCGACATCCCCAGCTGGCTTTCCACCCTGAATTTCCACTTCAGGATGCTTCACTGTGGCTACATCGACTGAACTTGTTTTCTTAGCACTCTTCTTTCGGCACAGAAGCATTAAGAGTAGAAGTATCAATACAAAACCCAGTACAGATCCAATGATAATCCCTGCAATGGCTCCCCCTGAGAGTTTTTTCTTGTGTCCAGACCCGCCATTGGTCCCAACCTTCCCTGTCGGCACAGCAATATCTCCAGCGCAAGCCTCGAGGGGGCGCCCACAGAGAGAATTACCCAAAAACGAACTCGAAGAAAACGACTGCAATTCCGCTGGAACCGACCCATTTAATTGATTGTTGGAAACATTGAACTGATCCAGAGGGATCTTCAAGTCCGGGATGGACCCGGCGAGGTGATTGTTTTCGAGGAACAGAGTCCTAAGACGGGTCAAATTGTTAAATCCCGAAGAGATCTCTCCAGAAAAGTTATTGGAGGCCAAATTGAGGCGAACCAGGTCATGGAGGCGGAACAAGAAATCAGGGACAAGGCCTGAAAACTCATTACCTTGCAAATACAGGTTGCGGAGATTAACGCATGCGGAGAGATCTGAGGGGAGCTGGCCGGACAATGCGTTGAGCCGGAGGCTAAGAGTGCGGAGGTGAGTCAAGTTCCCGAAAATGCCCGCCGGTAATTCCCCGGAGAGCGCCGCGCCGGGGAGACGAAGAACAGTGACGCGATTGTCCTCGCAACGAATCCCAGGCCAAGAGCAGACGCTCTGGTCAGTGGCATTCCAAAGGCGGAGAGTCCGGCCGCCCACGGCGGAGCGAAGGGCCAGAAGAGCAGCTGTGTCGGAAGCAAGATCTGGTCTCACACTGAGAGGTAGAACACAGAAAGCGAAAAGAAACAGAGAAAGCAAAGGAGTTCCCATCTGGGTCCGCATTTGGGGGAGCTTTGGAGCAAAACCCAGTAGAGTTTTCAGGAAAATGGAGGGCTGTGGCTGAGAAATTTCAAAAACCCAAAGAGGGTTCCATGTTGCAAGGCATTGGTTGGGAATTTAGGTTAAAGGGATTGAAAAGAGGGAGTTTTAGAAGGAGAAAAGGCAGAGTGTGAGCTGTGGAAGGGAAGGGGAAGCTGCATTTTGTGTGCTGTCTCTTTCTTTTTCAATTGGGTGAGACGAATTTCACAGAGTTACCCAGTCCCAGGCTGTGGCTGAGAAGATTATCCCAAATTCCCAATTCCCAAATTTCAATCTCTTTTTTCTTTTCTTTTCTTTTCTTCTTCTTTAATATTCAGAGAGATAGAGAGAGAGAAGAGATCAGAGATTAGGGAAAAGGAAAGGCTTCTTCTTTGTGTATCCAAAAGCCAGTGGTCACTCTCTCGCTTGTCAAATTCACAACGCTCTCGGATTTTTTTTTTTTTCCGTTTAATTTTGTCTTTTTTGTATTCTATTTATTTTTCCTTCCATAAGAAATAAAAAAAAGAAAAAAAGATTGTTTCTTAGTCTCGGACATTTCTCTTTTTTATACAACATATCGACTTGGTTCGATGTTTTAATGAACTGAATTATGTTCAGATTGATTAATCTCATATCATTTTTCTTTCTTTTTATTTTCCCTCCTTCATCCTATCTTTTGTAAGGGAATAAAAGTTTATCATATGGGGAATCTAATTTTAGTTCATTTCTCTATTTTTGTTTATTAATATTCAAAGTTTGATCTTGAGGCGTTTAAAACATTAGTACTATATACTTTAGTTATTGTCTTTATTTTACTTTAACAAATAGATTTCAATAGCCAAAACGAACATAGCTCAGCAGTAATCGACATATACATTCAACAAATAGATTTCAATAGTTTTGATGTGAATATGTATCGGAGTCATTTAATTCGCTTAAGATGAATATTTGATAAATAGATATAAAGTGACAAGATAATAGCAATAATAGTCCTTTTGAAAACTTGAGGACTTGAATAATTATTTTTTGAGAGTTCAAGACTATAATTGATATTTTAAAAATGGAGAAAAACCAAAATGAAATTTGAATCCAAATCAAAAGGTAAGTCATTAGAAAAGTCCAATAACATAATTCTTAACAAATTTTTTCTATATATGGAGAATATAAATAGATATAGAACCATGCACAAATAAAAAAAAAAAGTTTTTGTAGATAAATAAGTTTAATTTACTTAATTTTTCTTTATATTTATTAATATCAATAAATATATTAAAAAATGCAAGTATTAAAATTATTATTGCCCTAAAGAGAGGTTTAGTTAGTGTAAAAAGGTTGATTTAAAGGTAAGAGAATAATAATCATAGCTTTGTCTATGTAACATTTGGTTCCAAAGTAGAGATCAGGAATGATATTGCTGACCCACTCCCTAATAATTAATATTATTAATTTTTTTCAAACAAAAAATAAAATTATTAATTAAATGTAACAAAAAAACACAAAATTTACAAATAATGAGAGTTGGATGATTGTGATTTGTATCAATTAATTAGATTTGCTTAATTGGGAAATGTGAATGTCCAGCCTGTTTCCTAAACACATTAATTATCTTTTCATTTTGTTTATTATGCAATTTGCATGGCCGTTACTTTAGTGTATGTGATTTAGGGTGTTGTAAATTAATTTTTTTTTAGTACAATTTGTAAATGTGTTGAGTTGAAGTAAATAAAAATTTTATTAGTTTGATTGGTTCAAAAAATAAATTTAGATGGAAAATATCTGAAATTATATATAGACGTATTAATTTTAATTTTATTTCATTCCATAATTCTTTATTTGAACGAGATGTTTTAGTTAGGTTCATGTTGGCAAATATTTTAAGATATTAACATTTACTTTTTATTATTATTATTATTATTATTATTATTACAATATTTTGATGAATGACTTGAATAATAAGAACCAACCCAATAATCCAAATATTATATTTGGGTTGAAGTTCTTTTTAGACACAACGTCAACGGTTCATTTAAACACCTATATGGATAGATAACTCTAAGCCCTTAAAATATTTCTATGTTGTAAAAATATTTGGTAATATCTAAATCTGAATATAAGTAAATTTTAATAAAATAAACCTAATCTTTGTTTCTATTTAAGACAACGCTCTCGAGAAGTTGACGTGATTGGATATGAAAAGGGTAAAATTGAGCCGGGCTTGTTTGGGTGCATGGAGTATGAAATGCCATAATTTGGAGAAGAAAGTGACTTGACCAAGTGATTTTTTTGGGGATGTTTAATTCAATTATATACCAAACAAAATTTTTTTTTGTCATATTAAAAATTTGAAAGGGCCACATAACTATAATACCCTTTTCCAAATGCCCAAAGTTTAGATGACAAAATGTCCATTCAAAAAGGCCACCAATTTTTTTGTTTTCCAATTTCCATCATATAACCTTCCTTTTCTTACCAAATTATTGCAAATGGAAATTGTAAGAACTTTTCAACTCATTACTATTTCATCTCCTTTTTCTTTTGTATGAATCTATTCTTTATAATGAAATTGATGAATTAATTGATTGTTATTTTGATTACACCAAAAGTCCATCGTTTCAATCATTACTTTTTTACTCTTTACTTTCCTTCGTAGAATTACATTTTTCTAATTAAAAAATATGTGCAGAGATTATATATAAGAATTATTATGAAAAGTCACTTTTTTATGTAGAGGTATTTGTATAAATAGTATATGAAATATCAAATATAATAAAAAAATTAAATTTTTGCAAAAATGACATAATTGAAATAAAATGTCTCACAACTTTATGTTTGATTTCACCTAAAATGCCTCGTAACAATTGAATAATTGTCCCCATTTATGTACCATTGATCAGTTTCTTTCCTAATCAATGCGAAACTTTATTTGCACATCTTGCAACCACAATTCAAACATCCAATTTTTTTAATTGAAAATATATTCCTTAACCAATTAACTCATATTGCATTTTTTTTTTCTCTTTTAAAGTTTTTTAAACGTATTGATAATCTTGACTTTTATGACTGTTAGATCATAAAATATACTTTGTATATTAGAATTAATGGGACAAACATAATTTATTTACCTACTTTAAATGTATAATATTTATTTAAAAAAAGAGGACGGAATATATTGAAAAAGATACATTAGTATTATCATGGAATCAAAGCTAATTAATTTTGATTTTATATGATAAATTGAGAAAGCTGTTGAGATCAAATAAAAAAAAAATAAATGAAAAAAGAAAAAAGATTAAAGCTTTTGGTTTTTGGGCTTTTCTATAAGATATCAAATTGTATATTGCCCCCTTCTCATTCCATACGTTTTCCCTCTCACCGGCATAATAATAATTTTTTATTATGTAAGGATAATAAAATAAATTTTAAATAATTTTTTGATGATGGTATTTTTTTTTTGATTCATTTTCCTGTTTATACTTTTAAAATGTATATTTTAGTCATGTCCTATAAACTTTTCGTTGTTGGGAGGTTGGAAATCTACCGCCAAGTGTCACGAAATCGAACCAAATCTTTAGACTAGTGCAAACATGATGTAGATATTCGAAAGGAGCAAGGAGCTCGGAGACGAATCAGTATCCATATATAGTCACTTGATTCTTTGTTCCGTGACATTTGGAATACGATGTGAATTCGATGAGAAATTAAAGAGCAATCAATACCCACTTATCTCCAGAATGCACCACAATCTAGGAGAAGATACGGTTGGTGATTAACACCACACCATGAATAGCAACTTATAAAAAATAGAGAGAGGTTGGTTTACAACTACGCGTGAATTTCGACTGTCTTTGAATTTAATCAGCTCGGACTTCTGTTGACTTAAAAGTCAAAGTGCTCGCCTCTCTTTTGCAAGTTTATTCCCTGTAGAGATTCACGACACACGTTTAAGTGCCAATTTCAAACTCAAACACTCTTGTTTATTTTGGTCCTATACTATTAAAAAGTGACTATTTTAGTTTTTTTTTTTTTTATCTCATTTCATTCCATCGTAATTCTAACATATAAAAGTATAAAAAATAAACATTTTGAAAATATGGAAAAAATAATTGAATGTAAGCTAAAAATATAAAAATTAAAATAGTATTAAATATAATAATAATAATAATTGAGACACCGAAAATCTCCAGCCAGCCCGCTGGATGATCCGATTCGATCCGATAATTGCCGCAACCCGTAACGCACCGACAATTTGACGGCCTCAATAAAATATGTAACAAATTATCATTTTTAAAGAACAATAACGTTGTAAATGGGGCCCACGTAACATCCTTTTCTTTTGCTTTTTTAAAGTTAAATAATCCAATTATATTTTCGTTTTACAACATGTTATATACATATTACACATTACTCGCTTAGAAAATAAAAATAAATAAAATAAAGTTATAGCATGTTCAATAAAAATTTAAAAGAATTAAAGAAAAATATTGTTTTAAAAAAGCATCCCACTCTATTCCCCTAGTCTTGATTTTAATTGTGTTTTAAATAATTTTTAAATGAATATTAATAATTATGACAAAAAAAATATACTTTTTTTAATCAAAATAGTAGTATTATTTGCTTGTTCAAACAATCAATTTATTTCACAAACATTAATATTTTTATCAATAATTTAATAATTCTAAAAAATTGGAGGTGAGTTTTGTCATCCCTACCCTCCTAACATTCTTAAATGTTAAAATAATAATAATAATAATAATAACATGTCATTTTCTTTATTGAATATTTTATTGACAATTATTGAATAGTAATCAAGAAACTGTGACAACCTAAAAAAATCTAACATTAAATGTGAAATAAAAGATCTACAAAAATTGAAAGGAGATCATCATTTCCTCAAAATATATGCAATCACGAGTTTTTTTTTTTAAGCAATACTATTTTGCTTCGTTCATTTTAATCTATTTCAAATATTCATTTTCATTTCATCATTTAAAAAAGGGTCATTTTAGTCATTTACTTTTCAACTTTTATCTCATTTATTTTTATAAAAAAAATTCATGATAGTAACCAAAAATTTATATCATTAATTATGAAATTTTGTAAATAAAAATTATAATTATCACTTTTTAAAATTACAATAATCAAAATAAATCAAAATAAAAATCTAAACATCGAACTTATTTAAAATGATTGAGTGGTGGTTGGAGTTGCTGGAGAGAGAAAAATTCTTCTGTATATATTGGAGTCATGAATAGTAATTAATAAACAAATAAATATATCTTTACTATGTTAGTTAGCTGATGGCTGTGATGTCTGATTAATTATTGCATTGAAATTGGAAAAAAAAAAGTTGAATTATAGAAATAATTATATACAAATATCAGTTCAGCTGTGTTTATAATGACAACATTATAATATTTCTTTGGAGGACCAATCCACCAGCTTTCTTTGACTTCCTTGGATTTTATTATTTACTCATCTTTCTATATATATCTCTACTTTCTTAATTTTCAATTGGAATATATTTCTGCCTTTTAGGTGGGATAGGTAATAGACCCACAACATATCATATGATTTGATTAAATTTAAATTCTTCTCAACATAATTAGTTGAGATTTTATTTTTATTTTTATTTTAGTTTAAATACTATTTTGATTTATTTTAGTTCTCGTACTCTCAATTTAAGCAGAATATTCTGGTCACTTTATTTTCATTTTTTATCTTACATGAAACACTCTACTCACTAAATTTCTTAAAATGTTGTCATAAATTCGTATTAAAGAGTTTTTATTATGTAAAAAATTTATGTCAAAATTTTGTAAATAAATATTAAACTGACCACTCCTTAAAAGTATAAAGATGATCTACAAAAAATAAAATGAATCTTTTAAAAGTAAAAAAAAAAAAAAATATATATATATATATATATACAAAATAGTATTTCTAATATTTTATTATTTACAAAAACATTGTTGCAAGTTGTAAATGTGTCATGGGGAGGTGGAAATTTGAAGACTTTTCAGTTTGGAGGGTTGCAGTTTCTTCCAAGAAAATTAAAAGGTTGAGCGTTAGTTTGATTTATTGCGTTCTCCCAACTGTCAAAAGTGATAACTGACACTCAACTCAACGTTTTAACTTCCAAAATAAATAGACACAATCATGCACTCAACTTCAAAATTATTTAATGAACTGTCACACCTGTCGAAATATCAGGTTTTAATACTATTTCTATTTCTAATTGTTTGTATTTTGATCTGTCTCCTTTTAGAAATATCTTTTTATTTATTTTAGTCAATTTACTTTCGAAATATCAATTTTGATCTCTTTTAGAAAATGTCCAATCCTTATATTTATTTTTATTTGTAAAATTTTAACATAAATTTTATACTGTTTAATACAAATTTATGACATACATCGTAAGAAAATATGTGAGTACAGTGATAAAAAAATTGAGATATAAATGAAAATGAATTGATCATATGGTAACTTTTTAAAAATATAGTGATCAAAATAAACACTTCAAAAATATACGTGCTCAAACAAACAAAAATTAAAATACAATAATCAAATCGTACCTTACACAAGTATGATAACAAAAGTAAGCTAAAGCAAGAGATATAATGGCCAAAATAATATTAAAACCAAAATATAAATGCTGCCACGTTTAATACCATGTATAGACCTACTCTATATAAAAATTTAGACTTCCTTTTGTAGAAGTTATATTATTTAACTGTTTAAAATTCAAAATGATGTATAAAGTACCAAACAATAATATTCTTTTCAATGGATTTATTGGAACATTAATCTTTATTTGGTTCATATGCCCAATTTAATTTCAGAAGGATTTGAGACGTTTTACCAGGTTTCTTGAACCAATGCTTGAGTGATTTTAGACTTATTCAAATTTAATAAAGTCTATCATCCATCAACTATAATGATATTGTGGTAATTTCAGTTTCGAGATAAAAAAAATGGTAATTTTCAACTAATTTGATTTTGGACCCAATTCTTATATGATCCATTAATTAAATCTCAATCCAAATGGCTTAAGGAAAGACATAATGGAATTATTTGGTAATTACCATTTTTTTTCTTTAATTTTAATTTAGAAATAATATATAATTAATTCCAAATAAAATATAATTTCATTAATAACGCGACCGTTTATGATTGGTTGAAAATTTATGTTTCTATAGAATTCGAAGTTTGCAAAATAAATCAACAAATTTTAACCTCTTGATTGGAAATATATGCCGATTAAGGTTGAGCCATTTTCGTTTGTGCAAATAAATCAACAAATTAATATATATGTTTTTAAATGAATGAAGTGTGTGAGGTAACAATGTAACTTATCTGATTGAATGACCCCGTTCTTTTTGTTCACACCATCTGGGCCGGTCTTTAGTGTGTCTGACACCTAGCAGCCCGCAAGTTTCATCCCAATAACATCATATTGGCCGGCCCAGCCCAGCATGCTAATTCATGGCAGCTACTATTTTGGAAGAAAAAGTGAAAAATAGACACTCGCAGAAAGTAGAGAAAAGAAAAAGGGAAATTTAAGTGAGTGCCTAAATTTTGGCACCCACTCCTTAAAAATATAGTCATTAGTTTTAAATTTCCAAGTCTCAAGTCAAATAGAATATAAAAAAGAATTAAATTTACCCTCTTTTTTTTAAAAAAATAATAATTAAATAATTAAATTTACCCTTAAATAACACTCAGCCCATTACATAGAGATCACACAGAAGAGCCACTTTCTTGCTGTTTTTCACGTTCAAACCGATTGCATTTTAATAAGGTATACTAATATTATATCAACACACAAATATATCAATAATTTAATAAGATATATCAATGCTATATCAACACACATATATTTGTAAGCAGTTCAAACATAAAACGAAGAAAGCAACCGTGGCCGAGCGTTATTGAGAGGATATCAGGAAAAATTGGATCTCTGCAAATAGCTATTAGTTTTGTCTCCCCTACTTTTACGAGTGTCCTGAAATATTTATGTAATTATAGGACCTTTTCATTATTTTATATATGATTTTAGAGATGGGGTTGAATTGAAAGTTGGGAAATTTTACCAATTAAATACTGAAATTTGTGAGATATATGATACAGAGATTCAAAGTCAGAGTTCAGCATCAGAAGCAAAAAGAGAACGAAGGCTTATCTCTTGCATAAATCTGCTCGCTTGAGTTCATCCATCAACAGATGTGCAACGGATTGGTATCCCATTTCCCGAGCTAAAGAAATCAACAGAACACAAAAGATGGCAGCAGAATCAATGACCCAACAACCAAAAAAATCATAAAATAAAAGAGAATTCAATTCGACTACCTCTGTAAATGGCGGGCCCTGTTGGAGCCATCTTGCGCTTCTTCAAACACAATGAACTGCAAAACAAAAAGATCCAATAATCCATTTTGACGAAATTTCAAACTGAAAATTCTGTGTTTCTGGAGACCTAAAGCAAACAAACCTGTTGCATATCCAATAAGGGTCAATTCCTTTCTCCTCCACGCAATGAGGGCACATCCATTTCTTGTTCTCTATCACTTCTTCTATTTCTGATCACAAACAACACAGCCCAATCATCCTTCAATTCTATGTCTCAAAGGATTTTCATCATTCTGAATTGGAGAGACGTTTACCTTCGCCATATCTGACCTTCAGACAAGCTCGGCAAAAGACGCCATTGGAGGAATGACAAACAGAGCAATCAGTCTTTCCTGCAAGGAATCACTCGGTACATTTTGACTATGATATAACAATGAATCAGTGGTGGATTTCGTTTGAATCACTCACCGATGCAGGGTTCATCCATATCGAAATCACCACATCTCTTGCAATCTTCTTCTCCACAGAGTTTCTTCTGCCTAAACCCACC
Organism: Momordica charantia; assembly: GCF_001995035.1. The sequence continues at coordinate 1,593,157 of NW_019104497.1, forward strand.
CCACATTTGTTTTCAGCCATCATCAAAGTGTGAATCTAAGCAAAACCCTAGTGGGGTAGAAGAAAAGATCGAATGTACCTGCAGAAATGGCAGCAGATTCCAAAAACAGGATCATAAACACTGCCCCGTCCCTTGCTATTGCACGTCCTTGCCGAAGCGTCCGGCGAAAGTCGATGTTTCGATTCGACACTGTCCACCAAAGGGGCATTCGCAGGCCTCTTCTTCGTCTCTTCCCTTACTCCAATTTCTCCTACTGCGTTAATTCGACAGAAAAGTCAACATCGGCATACAGAATATATTATTACCATTTACCAGAGGGTTTTCTAGATCATTTTACCTTCTTTAAAATCGGAGTTCGGATTATCAAGCATTAGTTTCCCCTTTAAGCGGTCGGATCTCCGGTAAGAAATCTGGCAACGTAGGGGAGTGGTTTCGGGCGTAATTCGCTTCAGGCGATCGGAGCGACGAAGAGGAAGGGAGATTCTGGAGATCGCCTGGCGACATTTGCTCGGTTGGATCTTCGGAGATTTTGCAGAGGAAAGGATGGAACGAAGTTCAGATACGGTCTTCTTCAACCCTAGCGACGCCAATCGCTCCTAATACCGCCATTTTCCATGAAATCAGACCACGCAAAAAGAAGAAGAAGAAGGAGGAGGGTTTATGAAGAAACCTGATTCTCCAAAATGCGAGCATTTCTGATGTCTTCGTAGTCACATTTTGCTCTGAGCCTTCCCATGGCGTTTGTTTCTTCTTTGCTGCAGCAGTAGGAAAGAGAGATGGGGAAGTGGTGCGGAAGGGAAAAAATAAAATGACATTCTGTCACCCAAATGCACATGGGCCGTTGTGATCTCGCGAGGGGACCCACCGTCGTCGTACTGCCACCGTGTTTTTTTGGCGGTCCCTTCAATTTGTGTGACGGAACTGTAACTTTTACTTCAGCTCCAACGGTCGAGTTTATAGCGTCCGGCCACTTTCAAATTTCAAACCCCAAACACCTCCGCTCTAAAGATTTTTTATTTTCTTTTCTTTGATTGGAAACATACAAAAAGTTGCACTCATTCTTAGATGCTTTTTTAAAAATAATAATAAAATAAGGTTGTTTGAACCTTAGTCGGACTCGTGATCTTTCCTTTCTAGATCTGGATGAATTACAATCCTTTTACATTTAAATGCTTTTTTTTTCTGAGTTAAATATTATTAATAGAAGATCGGCAGAGGATTTTTTTTTCTCAGAAAAACATTTATTTTCATTTTCGCCTTCTGAACTTTCCGATTTACTTTATTGTAATTTAAAACATCAGTTTAAATTCTTGAGCTTCCAATAAATAACTATTTTTAGTTTTTAAACAAACATCAACAAAGATGAGAGGATTGAATTCTTATGATCACGTATTGTTGAATTAGTATAATACAAAAATAAAACTTATTTATGTAAAGAAATGCAGAAGGTCAAACTTTAGTAATGGTCGAACTTGGTTCATGCACAATGGGAAGACCTGATCTGAATAAGAGGGTAAAATTTTCGACGCTCAAATTAGCTCAGATTCAATATAAAGTTTGATGAAAAATTCGATACCTAGAGTGGAAATGAGGTCTTCTATTTATAAACACGGGATTCTACCTAGAGTGGAATCGGCAGTTATCTTTGTCATTTTGCAGATCGAACATGTCAGGCTACTCAGGTCGAACCGTTCAACAAGTATGAAATTATGCTAAACTGACCAAGTCTCTCACCTCGATCGTTCGAGGTGGAGATGTTGATTTGAACAATTCTGCTTTAGCGAATCGCTGTCCTCCACTGGCGCAACAATTTTCTCTACCAAACATTGGTCCCCTCTCTGTAAGGTTCAAGATCGACCTAGTAGAGAAGTTCTTTTCATGAGAAATTATTCGATGTGGCAACTTCCCATTTCGAGGTGATTTGAATATATACTAAGTTCATACATTAGTACACATACTTCAAACTACATGGTAGATTTGCTAACAAAAAAAGTAAACGTAATGATCAAAATATGATTTCTTTAAAGTTTAAGAAATGGAATAATGTTGAAAAATCAGATAGTAAAATGGAACTTGAACCTAATTGTATCGCTTGATACTTGAAATTAAAACATTTAAGAACATTTTATTTTATAAACTGAAACGTACTTTTAATAAATACTCATTAATCAACAAAAAGAAAAATAAAACTAAGAACATGTTTATGAGATGGCTTTACTTAAAAAAGAAAAATTATTTATCTAATGCGTATAGGCCTATATTTAGGGTGCATTTTGGTCGGTGGGTTGAAAATATAAATAGTGAAAAATCTAGAAACAAATGATCCGATAAAAAAATTGTATTCCATATTTTTTAGATTGTGTTTGGTAGAACATCTATAATTTGAATATTAATTCTAAAATTGTTGAATAAAAATTAAGTAATAATATGTTTGTAAACTGTGTAACCACATCAATGTAGAATATTATATTTTTTTGTATAATTATTATTTTACAATATTATATAACTTATAGTATATGATGCTTCACCTATTAAATTTTAACAAAAATAAAATGAGTTTATAGCGTGAAATAGGTTTATTTATCAAAGTTTTATACTTCTTAATATAATTTAACAATTTAAAATTTAATATATGAAAATACCTAATAAAAATGTTATTTTCAGTACTTCATTTAGATCACATAATTCAAAAACAAATTTAGAAAACAAATTTGTCAGATAGATATTCTTAATCTATTTGATTCAGTAAATTTAAATGATTTGTGTATGAAACATACCCTTTACTAGCTTGTTTAATAAACTTTATGGGATTACATGCTTTGAATTTTTCAAACAATCATAATTAAAGTTAGGTTTTTCCAAATATAATGAACTTGAGCGAAATTTTATAAAGAGCATTTCCCCATTTCTCTCTTATTTAAAAAAAGAAAAAAGAAAAAAAAACCTTCACTCAAAGTTGTGGCAATGATGTAATAAGTCTAAAATATCAAAAGTCTCTATGTAATCTAGTTTAGGTTGAGCACATATGACCTAACAACTTTGTTGTTATATTTATCTAACTCATATCTTATGTATAGGTTAGTTAATTGTCTTTTATAAATAAAAATGCTTGTCTCGAGCTTATATTATTTATGTTTAAATACTATTTAGTCTATGTATTTTCAACTTTTGTACATTTTAGTCGCCCTACTTCCCAAACGTCCGTTTTGTTCTCTATATATTCTGTTTTTGTTCACTTTAATCCATGTACTTTCAAAACCTTCATTCTTTTTTATCTAATTTATTTCAATCAAATTTCATAATAACACTTCACTCACAAAATTTATTTAAATACAACATTGAATTGTATCTAGGGGTTTCCACTATGTATAAAATTAGAGTTAAAATTTTGAAATTGGGGACCAAAATAATCATTTTTTTATAAGCATAGGGTCCAAAAATGATGTTTTTAAAATATAAGAACTAAAATAAACAAGTTGAGAATATATGAACCAACACATACATTTTGAAACCTATTATACATAGACTAAAATGAACCGTAGATGAACAAAAATAATATTTAAACCTATTACTTGCAAAAATGATAGAAAGTCACTCTATGATATATAAAATGGAAATATAAAGAATTATTATTATTATTTTCTTTTAGTATAACAAGACAAGAGACGGAGATATTTGAACCAATGATTTATTAGTTAGAGATATACGTCAATTACCACTGATTTATGTTTATATTGGTGATAAAAAATTAGGTTGGTAACGTGGGAAAGTGAAATACAAGAAACACTTGATTTATTACACATTTTCATGTTTCACATTTTATTTTTTAAATCTAAAAAGTTGTTCTATTAACTTTTAATTCTTACCATTTTAATTATCAAACAAACGATTCATTCAATTATATCAAATTACTTGTTCTAGTAAAACACTAAAGTATTTTATAAATTTGCTTCTCTCTCCCTCGATAGAGTTGAATTATTTCCCAAAAAAGGATTAGAGAGATTTGAATGATTTATGAAATATAATCCAATGATTAACATGTGATTATTGCGTTGCCATATTGAGGATTATTTATTAATCAAAATAATGAATGGGGAGAGTTTGTCAAAGGCCTAATGCTTACTAATCACTCCAACCAATTAAAATGATTTAAGACTCAAGTCACGCATTCAATGTGTAAAAACCAAGCATTTTTCACCAATTCGGACGCGCCACGTGTGAACTTCTTTTTGCGATTAAAACTCGGCTAAAGGTAAGGTGACCACACCAAATCTTTGGGCCGGGATTGCACGCAATTAAAACGACGCCGCCCGATTTTGCCACGTGTTTGGTTTGGTATTTTTAACGATAATGGACTTCCCACTGCTTCCGCTTCTTATAATCATAACAAACTTAACCGACTCGCGAATCGCTACGTCCGTGCCACGTCAACGTCGTCGTCACAGACTCAGAAAGCGACCCATCTTATTAATTTAGTTAAATTCCAATTTTACCTCATAAATTATTTGAGTTTCATTTGAATTTTCGTTTTGTTATCTAATTAAATCTTTTAAAAAACATTTTATTCAACCACAAATTTAGTTCCGGAATATCGGTTTTAAAGATTTATAAATTAACATATCTAATAACTTAAAATTTTATGTTTTATCGGTTCTAAAACGTCAAAAGTCTTACATATATAAGTTTTACAAACATAAAGTTAAAAAGGTTAGGGACATATTAAATATTTATATTATATTTAGAAATATAGTTAGTTACTGAAATATTCTCACATGATTTATCCACCCTCTTTTGATAGGTTAGAAATTTATCTTATCTAAGGAGACTCGAGATATTTTGAAACATCTGAGGACTAAAATGATTTAACATATAATTTTTAAATTATTACGAAAAAAAAGTTTTTATATATATTTAAAGTTGGAATTTTCATGATATTCGTAGGTACTTGGCCGGGGTTTGTTTTTTCCGGTAAACCTCTTCGATAGACTCTGACTTTTTGACCCTCGAGATATTCTTATTCAAGCAGAAAAATTTCTCCGTTCACACTTTTTTTTTCCACCAAACATATATACAATAACGACTAATTCAATACTTTTTAATTGAAATCAAATTTTCACAAGAATAATATTAATGCAAATCAAATTTGTTGGATTTTTATTTCTCAATTATTTTTTCAGATTAATCCCTATAGTCAGCTTGACGTTGTTCCTCGTAAAAGGAGTCAAATAAGAAAAGAGGCAATAAAGAAATAAAAATAAATATTTAAATGTTCAGACAAAACATTGAATTAAATTAGACGTCAGGCCACAGAAATAAAAATCAGTAATTTAAATTTTCCTTTGTGAAGGGTCAAACTTCAAAGACGGGTTAATAATAATCAGCGTCGGCCAAAGCCAGGACACGTGGAGAGGAGGGGCAATCAAGCGGCTCACGGAGAGTGGGTCCAGGATAATCCGGTGGGACGCGACGCAGAGGATCGACGAGGTCAAAAGCAGTCACCTGATTCAAAATGGGATTGCGCTTCCGCTTTCCCCAC
>NW_019104497.1:1619022-1661115 GCF_001995035.1 Momordica charantia
AAAAAAAAACAATATATCTCAATTAGTGAATTGTGCTAGTAACGTCAAATTACAAATTTAGGCCTCAGATTATGTCTAATTTATCTTTAAACTTCCACTATTATATCTAATAGGTTATTAAATTAAAACGATGATTAACCTATTAAACATCTAAAGTTCAGAAAATTCAGTCTAAAATAGTAGAGGCACAAAAATTAATAAAATAAGTAAGTTGTGAAGGGAAAAAAAAGCAGCGAAAAAGATAATTTAGAGGGACAAGGAAAAAGAGAAAATAAAAGCCATCACTCAATTTATTTGCTTAGTAGATAAACTTGAAGATCACGTGAGGTTAATTTTGTCAAAGAGATAATGCCGCCGACGACATTTTCCTAGAATGACCGTATTTCGCTCCACTAATCAAATTCCAATGTTGACACGTGTGAACATCTAGTATTAAAATATTAGAAAAAATAAAATACAATTTTGAACTTTACTATTTAATCTATACCTCATATTATTCTTATATTTCAAAATCGTCCAAACAATACTTATATCTCAAAAGAGGATTGAACTGATGTAATACATTTGAGTTAGAATACATCATTCTTTATATAGATATTGATCATAGAACGTCACACCAAATATATTTTATGAGGTGTAATGTAATTACTAATTTCGTTGGTTAGTAAGACAATTTATAATTTTAAATTATATTCCACGATGGATTTAATATACAGTGAATATTTACGCAATGGATGAAATATGTAACTCAAATACGTGGCGTCGTGAGTGAATATGTAAGTAAAGAAGGGATGACGAGTAGAATAAAGAGAATAAAAAAATTGGTTTTAATTATGATAGGGAAGAAAAAAAAAAGAGAAGCAAATTATATTAATAATAAGAGATAAGGTGGGGCCCGGGGTGAAAGAAAAAGACGTGACGTGGGCGTCGGGCAAGACAAGGAGCGTTGCTTCCGCAGTGGAGGCTCTCTCTCCAAGTTGAGGAAGGTGGAGGGGCCGACAAGTAAAAATTGACGTTCTTTTTTTTTTCTCATTTTTATTTCTTTTCCTCTAATTTTTTCTTTTAAATGCTTAGATTTTTAAAGATGGTTAGGTTAGGGTTTGGCATATGGGTATGGGGGGTAGCTTCAATCATTAAATTTATATGCAATTTTAAGTCAAACAACTTGGCCTCCCCAGCCCCAAATATATTATGGGGGAGGAATCTTTTCCCCTTTTGCCCCTACCCATCCCACTCCTCTCCAACTAAATAATAATCACATCAAATAAAAACTTTTTACCATATATTGCTTACATGAAATTTGAACAACCAATAACATCACAAACAAGAGAGAGAGACAACCAACATAACATTATGAATATACACCAAAGGCTACCTATATAGAAAGGACTATATCCGATGCCATTACGAAAATAAATCTTACATCCAACCGGTAAGGGAAGATAAAATTATCCTTAACTACTAAACTATGCTAAGATTGACAATAATAGTCTTATTAGTTACGATTTCATTTCTTATCCAATACACCTAGGTATTTGATTTCAAGTTCAATTCATATGACTTAAGTTTATGGAATCGAACTTATTATGTCTTAGTTTATGAGTTTATCCTCTCAAAAAGGCAAGTTTTCATTAAAAAAATATATTTATATTTCAAGTCGGGAACATTTATATCATCAATTGTGTGTCTCTCACATTTGTTGATTTTATTAGTAACAATGTTAACAAATCAGTAAAATATTCCGTAATCAGTTTAAATTTCTATCCACCGTATATAGTTTTTTTAGCACAACATGTGGGAGTGAGGTTCAAACTCACAACCTCTTAATTGGAGATATGTATCAATTACTGCTTAATTATATTCACTTTAGCTCCATCTACCATGTCGAGTGTAATATTAAAATAAAAAAATAGAATAACAACGATTTCATTAATTGATGTTGAAATACGAATAGAATTCCTTTGCAAAAAGAAAAAAAGAAAGAACAGAATTGCAAATCATGAATACACCTAATCCATAAATCATTAATGTAATAACAGACCAAGTGATTGAAATATCAAAATAATTAATAAATGAATAAATAATCTGACAAACTAACTCATAAAAGTTACGATAAAAAAAAATAAATTAGTGTTACATTAAATAATAATAAATGCGCAGAAGTTGGATTAACAATAACATGGGGGAAAGTGTTGGGATAATGCATGAATTTAGTTAAAAGAATTAGAAAACATACAAAACCAAGGCGGCTGGCTGCATTCTTAAAACACCCACTAGTACTAGTAGTAGCACACACATTTATGATTGTGGTGCCACCATCAATTTCGCCTTTTTTTTTTATTTTTAAATATCTTAAATTTGACGTGATCAGTTGACAACGAAAGAACTAAAAAATTGAACCAATAAATAGCCAAAACAAGTATAGCTCAACGATAATTGACGTATACGTCCAATCAAGAGGTTGGTTGTGAGTTCGAATCCCCTTCCTAACGTGTTATACTTAAAAAAAATTGAACCAATTGATYAATTTTAATTATTAGTAATACATAACCGTTATCAATTTTAACCTTACTCATGATTAGGTATATATAAATTTCTATGGTAAGTTATGTGCGTGACTATTCATCTGAAAAATGATGAAATTAAATGCGTTATTTTCATGGATGTAGGATAGGAGTTTATTTTCGTAATATGAATATGTAATATAGAAAATTAGGATTTGATTTTTAAAATAATAATGATAAAAAGAAAAGAAGATAAATAATTGACTCAATAATTTTTTTTTGTCTTTATAAATATTTTGATTAGTTTAACTCAATAGTACTTTGATCTTTATAGATATTTATATCGTAATATTAAAAAAATAGTTTTTAAGACAAAAACAGAATTATTGTTGAAGATAGATCTAAAATGGTGGCTTGCATTTGACCGTTGGAGAGGCGGTCAACAGTCAAGGCCGGTCACCGAAATCAGGCATTTGCATTCTATTCTTAACGCCGTCAAGGCCGGTCTTGAAAACGTTATCCTCAAATTAATCGGAAAATATATTATTTATTGTTTTGATTAAATTACAGCATCCATTTTCATAGTTGCATATTTTTAATTTAAAGTAACTTCAAAGTTTATACAACAAATGAGGTCGTACATTCGAATTCATAACTAAAAAATCAAATACAAAAAATGTTTGTAATTTCTGATTTAAATAAATAAGTAGAGCGTACGTACATCCGTCACAAATAATAAATGGAACAAGTATTTCGAATATCAATTCGTAGAGACTAAAGTCGTTTTTTTGATTCAAACAATGGTGATCGGTGAATATGTAATTGATTTTATGATGAAAATAAATGTGAGTTATGTTGGTTTCGATTTTTTAAAAATGGAATGAATAAAGATAAGCTCGTTTACTTCAAATTAGCTAAAAACCATGAATCGATGAATAACCAGGCGCCTCCCTGTTTTCCAGACGGGTCTACTTCTTAATCTTCTTATGTCTAAGTGAAGTACTAAATCCAATCCTAATATGTCTATTAAAAAATAAAATTTAATTTAATAAAAACCAACCATAACCTTGGTCAATGTTCCATGTGTAGGCTACTCGAAAGGAAACTTTATGTCTAAAGTTTTCATCTCCGAAGTTAAATCAATTAAATCATGAAAATAATTTCAGTATTTGAATTTGTTAAATCATCGATTGGCCAAATCAACTCCTTTACTTTATAAAAACAACTTAAGTGATAAAAGAGTTGGGAAAAACCTTTTGCCGCTGCTATAATTTTAACAAGATTTATCTAATTATCCATAACCGAGTTAGGAAACCAGAATTTAACTCATACTGGGAGGGTAAAAATAGAATAGAATTGAGTTGAATTTTGGAAACATAATTAAAAGGGAGGGATTTGCTAGTTAAACTTTAAAAGTAAGAACCTTGTAATCTGAATAAATTTTACCCGTCTCTTTCGAGTTCAGGGGAGTCAAAACTCGTTCTATTCCAAAAAAAAAAAGTGTGAGTGCAAGATTCTCTCAAGGAGACCATATGTAAACAAGGTGAAAAGAATAGAGAATGCTTGAATTTTATAAATGGAGTTTCAAGTTACAAGTAAAGATCAACGAGAAAAGGGAAAGACCAATATGAAACTATATTTTACTGAGGAAGAAATTTAGAAATGCTTTCAAAATGATCACTTGGATGATGATTAATGAAGGAGTTGCTGAAATTTATAGGAAGGTTGAGGAATTCGTAGCCAACCTATGCTTTCTAACCCATTTGACTAATTTAGTTGTCGAATAAGCTTCCTTCTGAGTGACACGTAGGAGGAGGAACGACTACTTCAAAATGACTATTCATTAAAGGGCAATTTCAACAATGGGGGAGACGTCTAGTGTCTAAGTAGATGATTTCTGCACAAAACATAATTTCCATCATATTTCACCACTAATTGCTATCAAAATGTAATATGTGCGTGCTTATACCATGATAAAATAAAATTCATGATTTATACATAATTCCCTCTAAGTCTTTTGCTAATTACATTGGCTTTATTGATCATTTGAATCATCCCATGATGGTGGTAAAAAAGATGGTTATGATTCGGTAAATCTACCAATGCATTTTTAGGGGATCAACCAAATCATGAAGATTGAGTCAAAATCGAACTAAAATGAATAATTTAACCTAAACTTTTATTAGGGGAAATATTTTAGAATACATTTATGCCACATAAATTGATTATGCTACAGAATAAATAAAATAATCCAATTAGTCATGTGTTTAATGACAACCAATAAAAAAGTGACTTGAATTACCGTAGATAGTTGGTATGTTTTGAAAACTTTAGATCAACGATCTATCAAAATGAAAAGTCATTTTTTTTAGATAAAATGGGAATTAATTGACTAAAAGTATTATTTGACCTTATTTTATTTGAAGTGGCTCTTTTTAAACATCAAATACCTACCTAAATCTTATATAGTTAAATAATTCAATAATTTCAGCCAAAGTTAAAACCAAGAGAAAATAAAAAAAAAGCTGTTTTCTAAAGAAAGACAATTTTTTTATGAACTGCTTTTAATAATTTTTTACTTTGAGAATGTGTTTGGATAATTGTTATTCAATAGTTAATTTTCTTTTAATCTATTTTACAGATAATTTATTTATTTATAATTTAAAAATAAATGAAGTTATTTTACTTCCATATTCATGAATATAAATAGTAACTTCACTAAAATTAATTCCCATTAATGTTGTCATTCTTAAAGAACAATTTAAAAAAACAAAAAATGGAAACAATATATAATTTTTCCAAACAAAACCTTATAATTGAGTTGACTCTTAAACTCATATAATAGAATATTCACGTGCAAATATATAATCAATTTAATTATCATTATTTGGATCCGACGGTTGAAAATTCGGATCCTGAAGAGGAGATGGGCAAATAGAATCACGTAATGTAAGATGCGGAGCAAATCAGGGTTTGCATCAGTGCGCCACGTGCATTATTTTGAAGATCAGACGACTATTAGAGCATCAATTCGATAAATGCCATAGAAGCGAAGCATGGAATTTTTAATTATATTTCTTTCTTGTTTATTAAGAAAAGAAAAAGAAAACGAAAAAGAAAAAGAAATTTGGAGCGAGAGGAGAGAGAGAGAGAGAGAGAGAGGGCGTCGAAGACAAAGAGGAGCAGAAGAATTCGGTGGGCGTTAGGGCATTTGATCGAAAATGGCGTTGCAGTGGATGCTATTGGCTTATACGGTGGCAGTGGAGGCTGCCATCGCCATTTTTCTGACGCTTCCTTCACCGAAGCTACTGAAGAAACGATTTGTCTCTTTGATTTCACTCATTCTACAACCTGCACTCTTCGTTGTGCCCTTCGCGGGCTTTCAGATTCTAGGTTTTTCCATATATTCTCTCATTTACACTTCATTTTTCTTCAATTTTGATTTTGGTAACCGGTATTTTGCAAATCTCGACTGGGACCTGAGATCGGACCTTGATTATTTTTCTTTCGTTTTGGGTTTTCTTGTCGTACTGTGTAGATATCTACTGGAAGAATGAGCATCGGTTGATGTGCACTTCTGAGATCTGTACCGCTGCTGAAAGAGATCGATATGAGAAATCTGTAAGTACAAATGTCGAGTAGAGTTTCTAATGTGTAGTGTTAATTATCTAGTTCTCAATAATGCATAAGATTGTTCAGAAGCCATCGATTATATGATCAGACTGTTTTATTTTGTTAATGTTAGCAATTGTTAGAGTATTGAAGGATAAGAAAATGGATCTAGTAACTACGAAACAGATATACTTAAACCCTTCAAATTAGAAAGGTATTGAGCTTTAGAAACGATAAAGGGAAGTTACTTACCTAGGAATAATTAGGATAATCGCCTCTGAAACTACTGCTTGGATGGGATGGTAGACGTATATCACCTCCTACCTTCTTACCTACCTTCCCAACGTGCAAAGGAAAGTGTGTAATGGGCCATCGTACCCTGACAATGGATAGTCGGGAACTCTGGTTATCTTCTCAATATTGTTTCATATTGTTGTCTTTAGTATGACATCGAGAAGTAATCAGTCCTAAATTTTTACCAATCAGCTTCTATTTTCCCCTTACCTATCCCTGTTGCTACCCCATGTCCCATTCTCCTATTCGGTATCAAGGAGGTCTATTATTGATCCTACTCATAGGAGAAGTGTTTCTACTGTGCTTGATCATGATCTTAATCATGTACATTCCTTCTCATACAAGCAAGATTGAGTAGTTAAAGCCCAAATCATTAGAAAACCAAATGTCTCATTTTGACTGAGACTGAGTAGGAAACTTTGAAGACTGGCTGATTAGGTAGTGGTTAGGACTTGGTGAACAACAAAGTGGGTGCCAGATATTTGCATGTCAAATAAGAAGGGGGAGTGTTGTGGGGTGGGGGCGTTTCGAAAGAATGAGGTAAAGTTATAAATGAATGGTTGTGAATAATTAGTTAAGATAGAACGGAATAAGGAGCCAATGTGAAACTTTATTATTAGTATATTATCAATTATCATGGGTATATTGGCACATGTACTTTCCAAAACGTATTGAAATGTTACCCTAGCTGTGAAACTAACTAGGAATGTGCGGCAGTTTTAGGATGAGGTGTGAAAACTTATTTTAAGTGAAGTATTCTCTCCACTTATAAAAAAAAAAACAGTGAAGTATTCTCTCCCTGTAATCTCTAAAAGAAGAAGAATCACAACCCACAACAATACAACATGCAAAAACAATCTTTTTCATCTTTCCTCTCTCTCCTATCACTCTGCAACATGAAATCCTCACAATATAAATAGGTTTCTCTCTGTCCTCTGCCTAAAAAAACTCTCACACAGGTACGTTTGCTCTGTCTTATATCATATGCAATCTAAAAGAAAATTGTAACGGTTAAAAAAATTTGAAAAAATCCACAATACATACGTTTTGTTTGTCTCCCATATTCATTCAATCTATAACAGATAGGTTCTCCCACACTGGAATCTTAAAAAAACCCACCACTCAGGAAGAATATCAGAAACAAAGGGGGAGAAGGGAAACTCTCTACGTAGCAGGGAAAAATGGGGAGAATGCAAAATTTGATTGTGTTATTCATATTAGAATAAACACCCTCACTTCTTTTCAAAAATTAAAAACATAAATCCACCTATGCAAAACTACCAATGCCTATTAGAAATGTGGTTGTTATCTTGTAGTGATTTCAAAATTTTGAGACTGCATCTTTATGCCTTTTATCTGGGATGGACAAACAGAATTGCGTTCCTCTATGCTATTCTTTTATCTTCTTTACAAGGTCTCAACCCTTACCAAAGGATGTCTATTATTCAGATCTATAAAGCTCAGAGGAACGTGATACTATGTGTTTCTGCATGCCTTCTTTACTGGTATGTTGGCATTATAAGAAATTTGTTTTCGTCGGTAGTTTTGTCTTGTGTCAGCTTCTTACTTCCAAGCTGCCTTTTTTTATATGCATGCAGGTGTATCTATCGCATTTGCAAGTATCACAAAGACATCGAAAGCTTGGAGGACGTAGAAAAGAGATACAAAGATCAGTAGATAAGATTGCAGGAAATGTGAAATCCTGTTATAAGTGGTAATGGTTTTTTCGTCACGGCTGTGTGTTCTCAATACTCAGAATCTTTCTTTTGTACCTGTATGAGAAGTACAACTTTATTAGAACCATAATTTTGTTGTTTTAGCTTTGGTCAAATATGAAGTTATCTATGAAACTCTTTTTCTGCGTTTTACTACTATTGAAAATGATGAAGAAACGATTCTGCACCTCATCATACAGTGACTGTTGGAATAGTGAGAAAAAGACAATCTTAAGTTTGGACATCATTGCATGAAATAAAGGATCTCGTCGCTGGTGTGTGCTTTATGAAAACTAGAATCTCCTATTCTTTACTACCAGGTTGGTTCATGGTCTTAAATTGCCCTGCTTTAGGCTATTTTATGGCTTGAGTTGGATGTAAGTAGATTTTTTTCAGTTCAACCGATGGAACGAGAGATTTGAACTTTCGATATTTTAATCGATAATATATGCTTTATCTAGTTGAATTGGCATGAATAAAATTGACATTACACATACATTGTTATGGAAACATAAAACTGTGGTTTCGTAATCCGTCCAATAATTCGACTAAATTTTTTTTTTTGAGTACAACATTGTGGGGGTGGGGGTTCGAACTCATGACCTTCTGGTCAGAGATAGGTGCCTTAACCATTTGAGCTATGCTTGGTTTGGCAATTCGACTAAAATTTGATTGAACAATGAATCAATCAAACTTATTGACACGTGCTCTTCGATCAATGGAACTATAAATTTTGTTGACTTTTTGTTAGTGGAAACGTGGAGTGCTTCCATGTAAATTGATTTGGAGGGAATTTTGAGTCAAACGTGTTGGAATAATCAAATAGGAAGATAAAGTGACAAATGTTTTTTTCTTTTATTAAATAGTCATCCATGGACGGTTTAAGAATGATTGTTGGAAAATTTGAAAAATATTATTCCGAAATGAGACTCAGAAGAATTTTCTTTTCTTCATTTTTTAGAACTTTGGTTTTCGACATGATATAAAAATTGTAGGTAAATTTAAGGCAACTTAAATTTGACACAAATTTCATTTTTCATGGTTAAATATCAACAGAGTTTGAGATAGATAATTCAAAATTTTCAAGGGGTGAAATTGCGGAAACAACATTTTGAAATTAGACTTGCTCGAATTCATGTCTTAAATAAGCTGATTTGGACCTTACAAAAATCAACAATGGCTACATTAAAGAAGCCATAGATCTCCTCCCCTTTTAGGTTAAAATCGAGTTGTGGTTTTTTTTTTGGATAAAAAACTTCATTAAGAAACATGAGAACAATCTTGAGAGACTAAGATAGTCAATCATTTTGAGATATCGAACTCCCAACGATTACGTTAGTAAGATCATCTTCTTTCCTACAAAGCAACTTCACCACTTCAACCGAATCAGATCTACTAGGATCAGATAGGCCACCCGACCAAGCAAATTCTGTAAGCCCTCCAAGATGCCCATGGCCTCCAACATCTTCACACTTTTTCGCCCATTGACGAACTAGTTGCCGGCCAAGATAATAACACTATCCCAATTTCACATCGCCCAACCCAAACCCCCTTTCTGATCGAATGGTAGTTTCTTTCCACATTTAAAAAAAAAAAAGTCATCATAATTTAACTTCTATAAAATTTCTCTAAAGTAAAGATTTGAAATCCACTTGCAAGGCTCAAACCAAAAAAGGAAAAAGAAGAAGCTAATGAATTTTAATAATTATAAATTTATAAACCAAATTAAAAACATGGTTTTAAAAAGAGAGAACGCATTCCTATCCTATCCTGTCAGCGAAATTACATGATCCGAAAGAATCTATCTAATCTTGTAATAAGTTGAGAACGATAAATGTGTAACTTTATAAAATGCATCAAATATATATATATATATATATATATATATATATATATCTCAATTAAAGTGACTGATAATTTAAAATTATCGACCGTGAATCATCATATATTATATTTAATTACATTATAATTTATAATATAAAATACAGCCTTGGTGGAACGAGGCAGTWGTTGTTGTTGGACTCGAGTTCAGCTGGCGCACGCGCTATTTGGTTCCACCATTTCTTCTCTCCGAAACGATCCCACCGGCGGCGGCGACGACCACCATTTTTTAGGGTTTCGCCTCTTCTCTCTATCGTCTTCTTTGAATCGGTAAAATTCCGCACACTCGATTATATTCTCTATTTTTGGCATTTATTTGTGGCTTTTTGTTTTCAGTTCTCTTGAGACTTCTTAATGTTTGCAGGGCTCGCATGGAAGCTGCCATGGCAAGTGTGATTGGATCTCCCGCTGGAGCTTTTGCACGCCTAAACTCTACCGGCAGATCGGAAGTCTTTGGCAACGGACGTGGTTTTGTGCGCCTTCCGTCTCTGTCTCATGTCCCTATTCGTGTAAGAATGTTTTCTTTGTAGCTTCCCCGGATTTCTTCCTCCTATTTTTGCTTGATTGATTTGGAACTTGCAATTTGATGTTTAATTTCTGAAACGGATTGGTCTTGTTGCTTCGGTTTTGCTATGTTTGCAATTTTGTTATTGGACTTGTTTATTTGGGGTCTTAATGGTGATTGGTTTGTTCAATTAAGAGAGCTTTTGGATGATTTATATTGCTAGTAAATCAGTGACGTGATGTGGGAGTTTTCTTTGCACTAAATTTTAACTCTATGCCCTGCAAAATTAAGTTTTCATGTTTTAAACATCTACGATAAATTTGTATGTCAAATTCATGCGCATGCATTTTCATTTATACTTTTGTCAGTCTCAATCGGTAGTGATGAGGGGAAAACATTATCATTCATGGATAGAATTTTGAGAAGATTTTTATTTAATCGGTTGTGGCAACTATGCCCTCAGGTTTCTTACTCAAAACTCTGCAATAAGAAATTGGGCTCTGGAATTAGGAAAAGCATGGCAGTTAAAGCATCCATGGATGCGGAGTCATCTGAATCAGACGATCCAATTGCGCCCCTTCAGTTGGAGTCTCCAATTGGACAGTTTTTGACCCAGATCTTGGTTAGCCATCCTCATCTAGTCCCTGCTGCTGTTGAGCAGCAACTTGACCAGCTTCAAATCGACCGTGATGCTGAGGGGAACAAGGAGGCTTCTGGTTCTGGTACTGATCTAGTATTGTACAGGTGAGTTTTTATACCTTTCGCTAATTATATTATTGATGCATATGAGAATGGCGTGGATACTTCTCCAGTGAATGTTTTTGTTTATTATCAGATAGAGGAGAATGACATGGAAACATGAAATTATAAAATTTCTGGGTCCTGGTTTATTGAATGTAGGGGTTTCAAAGGTTCTTGAGGTATTGAGAGGATACAACTGAATAATGCCTACCTATTGGGCACTAATAGAATGGGAAAATGCTACATATGCTTTTTAGGTTGCACAATATATCATTCTGATGCTCCTAGAAATAAGTGGTTAGTTCTTAATTGTCTTCGAAATGAGAGTAGTGCATAAATACGAAAAGGTTTCTTCTGGGGTTTACACTTTTGTTTTTGCTAAACATGACACTAGATCAACCAAGTAGCTTGAGTTGAGGGTGCTGTATTAATATTTTCAATTGCTTCTGAAATCATCAGGAGAATTGCTGAGGTCAAGGCAAATGAAAGGAAAAAGGTTTTAGAAGAAATCCTATATGCTTTGGTCGTACAGAAATTCATGGATGCTAATGTTCCCCTGATACCTGCAATAACCCCTTTATCTTCTGATGTTTCTGGTCGAGTTGACACTTGGGCTGCTCATGATGAGAGCCTCGAGCATCTTCACTCACCTGAAGCATATGAAATGATCCAGAACCACCTTTCTCTCATCCTTGGGAACAGGGTTGGTGACTCAACCTCAGTAGCACAAATAAGCAAACTCAGAGTTGGCCAGGTCTATGCAGCTTCAGTGATGTATGGCTACTTTCTTAAGCGAGTCGACCAGAGGTTTCAGCTGGAGAAGACTATGAAAGTTCTTCCAAAAGCATTGAATACAGAAGAGGGTATAATTCATCAAGCTGTTGGAGAGGACGTGAGACCCCATATTGGAGAGAACTCACCACCCGTTCCGCCACATCCTGAAATCTCTTCCTGGCCTGATGGGAACGGCCTCGGGGGATTTGGTCAAGGTATAAAACCTTCTAGATTGCGCAACTATGTCATGGCCTTTGATGGGGAGACACTTCAGAGATATGCAACCATAAGATCCAAAGAGGCAGTTGGCATCATCGAGAAGCACACAGAAGCACTGTTTGGTAGACCCGAGATCGCTATAACACCTCAGGGAACCATCGATTCTTCCAAAGATGAACTATTGAAAATCAGCTTTGGCGGTCTGAAGGGATTGGTACTGGAAGCAGTCACTTTTGGCTCTTTCCTCTGGGACGTCGAAAGCTACGTGGATTCAAGGTACCATTTTGTTGTTCTCTAAGTTAATGCCATTCCTGCCACAAGTATGTTGTATTAATCTGCGCGGGTTATGCTGTATATATTATCACCTATGTCTGAATAACATGGAGATAGAAATGTAGGGGGAGAGAGTTTCAGTTTAGGCCTTACAGGAATTTTCACAACATATGTAATAGGATTTGTTTAAAATTTCTTCCTTTTTCTCTGAATAGAACGCTTTGATCCATTTCATTATCTTCATCTTCTGTCCACTTCATTGGGATTTGGAACACAACATTTTTCTACAACCCAAAAACCCATGCTCCATCAGAAGTAATTAATTAGGGAGTCACGGGGTTAAGATATTTGTAGAGGGACATTGTCATGTCTAGTGATGGAGAAAATTCACCCATTTCTGTGGCTAATTTCACATCCAGAAGTACCTGTTTTCTTGTTGACAGGGGAGAATAGAATACGACGGTCAAAGTTGGTGACTAATCTGCAAATAAATTCTACTTTACATTACTTATTGGCATTTTAGCAGAATTATTTTATCCCAAACTTGTAAGGTTATGAGATGGAAAATGGTACAAGAAGAGGGATGGCGAGTTGGCTGAAAAAAGAAAGAAAAATATTTGTATAGAGAGAAAGAAACATTCTCACAGTCGCAGTTTTGAAGTACGATTTGGGAAAATTTGGGTTTCGAAATAATCACAAAAAAAGTCAACAAAATCTGACTTCTCTGATCCACAGCCTCACACCAATCACTTCTCTTCATGATGTGAAAGCTCTTTCCTTTCTTCACACAACACAACAACTCTCTCTCTCTCTCTCTCTCTCTCTCTATTAGGGTTTGCCTCGACTTGTGCACAAAACTTTGACTCTGTTTTGAAACGTCAAAGTTTAAGGGTATTTTAGTAATTTAGGTAATTTTTAGAAGTACATGTAGGAAAAGGACCAATAATTTACTTGTCTCTCTCCTATAATTCATGGTGATGTCTTTCTTTTTCGTATATTTAATATGAGAAGAAGAGGGTTCCAATTCCAAATAGAATTTAAAAAAAAAAAAAGGAAGAAAAGTGAATGAAATTCCCTTTTGTATTGGGATATGAAGAAAAAGAGAGGATCCGAAATAAAGGCAAAGCAAAAGGCACCCAAAAGCAAAACACAGTGGCCTAGATTTTTAGTTGCTTTGTTTGAGTCAAAAGCTTAAAGCATAAAGCATATATATATATATATATATATATATATATATATATATATATATATATATGTTGGAATTGTTGAAAAATGAAAAATGAAAAATGAAAAATGGGTGTTGTTTCTTTTTCTCTCAATCATAAAGCAATCGATTGCAAAATCATTTCTCGAACTCATTTATGATCCAATTCCCATCTCCTCGAAATTTACACCCAATCTTTCTTTCTTCTTCATTTATGATTTATGTGCCCTTTATTTTATTGCTCACTCACCCCATCCCATTTCTTATATATATATATATATATATATATATTTTAATAATGGAATTTGGATATTTTCCATTCCTTCCCACTTTGCCCATCAGGCATTAACTTCTTCGACCCCTGTTAGCTCCACCATCCACATCCTGTTTTGATTCATTTTGGTATGTTTGTCCATTTTGATTCCTATTTTTAAAAGGGGATTGTTTTGGTTCATTCATTTTTTTTATTTCTTTCTTTTCTCTTGGTAAGATTTAAATACTAGTTTTGAAGGATTTCTATATTGTGTGTAAATTTCAGTCAAAATTTTGGGAATAAGGATCAAATCAATCCTTTTTAAAAAGTTCAGGGATAAAAACAGACGTTATAAAGTACTGAGTGACTAAAATGAATAAAATTGAAAGTACATAGATATATAAAAAATAAACGTTTTAAAATTGCATAGATAAAAATGGACTAAAGTAAAAAGTACAATAATCAAAATAGTATTTAAATCCATCGGTAAAGTATCGATAATTTAATTCCTTTTTTTTCCCTCTCTCTGCGAGAGATGGAAATTATCAAAGTTTTTCTTTTTGATATAAATCATTGTTATCTTTTTGAATTCCAAGTAAAGTAGACATGGTATATTCTCTTTACTAACAAGCTCTTTGCTTTAATTTCCCTCAAAATGGAGTCTTCTTTTTGTTTGTTTCTTTCTAGATCAGTCTCATGGATTACAGAAGCTCTGCAAATCTTTACAGTCCATAAAAACAACAAGCTATTAAATTAATTAATTAATGTCTTTTTCTTCTCCAAAAAAAAAAAAACCTTAAAGGTAAATAGATTCCTCTTTCAAGCTATCATAGACCCTGAATGAAAGAAAGGAAATGATTTGGATTTATAATGAAATGATGGGTGAAAAAAGATGTTCTTTTGGACTTTCCCTACCAAAAAATATTATCTTTTCTCTAATCCCATTGCATAATTATGGAAATTATTACTTGAAACTGAGTCTCATACATAAATTGGTTCAACTTCAAGTATGAACTTAACTAAGCCGTTAATTAAATTAACTGATACTCATCTAAAGATGGGTTGGATGTTCAATTTTCCATCCTCACATTTTCTATTCTAAAAAAATAATTTTTCTTGAAAAATGTTGTATAAACCCAATAATTGAGAGAGAGAGTGAGAAAAAGTGAATAAAATTTTAATTGATTAATGTGTGGATGAATAGAACTAAGTGCATATAAAAGGAGTTTTAAGTATTTTATATGTATTTTTTCCTCATCGTCAAGAAATCTTCTAAAAGAATATAGAAAAATGGAAATGAAAAATATAACTTTTTGTTTCCTGCTTTCAGTAATTTAATAACTTAAATAAAGAAACATTTTTTGTTAAAAAAAATTAATCATTTTAAACTTACGTAATTAATATAACACAACAAATTTGAATACAGTAAAAATTGAATTCCGATCACCTAAAATTTTAATTTGATAAAACAAGAAACATTCTATAGTTATTAAATGTATTTAATTATATTTCTTTTTTCAATAACAAAAAATGAGAAATAAATATCGACATATTTTTCTTAGTATCTGATTTTTTTTTCCTTTTAAAAACGAATAAAAGAACAGGAATATTGCGAACTGAAATAAACCCAAAATATGCTCTTCACAAAGTGGTTGCCCGTGTGGATTTGAAGAGAATATTTAGAAAGCAAACTTACAAAAAAATAATAATAAATAAATAAATAAACACAAAATTAGGAATTAGAAAAAAAAAAGAAGAAGAAGCAAAATTAGGGCTTTTCTTTTCATTCTAAATTTCCACAACCATATGAATCCGAACAATCTCTCTCTCTCTCTCTCTCTCTCTCTCTCTCTCTCTCTAGATTTCAGGTCAATGGGTCCACTCATTAATCATTGTTCTTGACAATTACAATTTACACCCACCATTCTTTTTTATTTCCCTAAAATATTCTCCCATAATATGCTTAATTCTAAACATCCCATTTTCAGTGTTATCTTATTTGGTTTAGTGTTCACGTCTGTCACTTTTAATGTATTTAATTCCAAACCTTTTTTTTGGTTGTTTCAAAATTCAAATTACAATTAATTATGTAATTTCTTGTCAATCAATTAAAAGATCGAAAGTTCTAGTTCGAAGACCTATCCTTACGAGTTACTGAACTAAAAATTTAAACTGTTTTTTTTTTAAAAGGCCGATATGATGGAATTTTCTTTTTCATGTACAACCTTATAACATACAAAAGTGAAAGAAAGAAGTGGCATTGGAGCTACCTTTGAAAGTTGATCTAGAATCGGAAACCTTTTTGTTGGAGTTGTGATTCAATTTCTGAAGAAAACAATAACATTGTATAAAAGAATCATTCTTCCATATCTAACTCTCCCTTTTGATCAATTAAAGATTTTTTTTTCCAAATAATGATTAAATTAAAAAAACTTTGTCCGAGGATAAGATGACTTTGCGTTTGAAAGAGATATTACGAGTACATGAGATAAGCCCCTATTGTAAACGAAGAAAACAATATATCGATAGAGGTAAAGAAATGAAAGGAGAATGGATCAGTGAAATAGACAATACACAAAGAAAAATATAGGACCGTCTGAAAATTATGGAATGTGTAAAGCAACTGACAATAGGACGAGAAGAAGACGGACGATTTAATTCAAGAAAACATACCCATAACTAGAATCATAATAAAATAGATTTTGTCATGCTCCAATCCATCCATCCTTGTAAACATGCAAATAAAATTTAGCCAAAAAGTACATAATCAAAGAAAAAGACAAGAGTAAATCTTTCTCACCAATGTGGAAAAGTTTCTATCAAATGGGTCTCAACTAAAGGAATCCTTATAAAATTATTGGAAAAATCACTAGAATTTAGAAGAGAATATTGCAAAATCAGCATTAGGGGACCAAATTGTTTTCTTTGCTCTTAAAACCATGAACAATGTCTCTCTCTCTAGGCAGTCAAAATGCAAAGAGTTTGCAAAAAGGGGGGAATTTTCCCTCCTACAAAGACTAAGAAGGATTAAAAAAATGCATGAGAGAGAGAGAAAAATAAGAAAGAGACCTTCACACAGTCTATTTGTTGAAGTGTCACTTTCCTAAACATACTCTCTCCATTTTTTTTTTCTTTCTTTCTCTCTAAAACTTGAAACTTTGAAGGATGTTTGTTTTGTTTTGTGGAGCACAAAATTCGTTCCCTTTTCCTTCATTCATTACCTAAAAACTAGCTTTCTCACTCTCAACACTCTCTTTTTAAGCCTTTTACTTAACTCCCTTTGCTTTCTGACTCATTTCTCATCCAAAAACCCTCTCTTTTCTTCCTCTTTTCCTCTCATCTTCTTCCTCTTCTCCTTTTTTTCCCTCAAATCCAAGAACCCATCATCCCATCATAAAAACCTAACGAAACCCACTTCAAAAAATCCCACCTTTTCCAAGGTTATTATTAGATCTTGTCTGATCTTCATCTTTCTTTGGAGAAGTTTTGTTATATATAGAAGAAAAATGTTAGAGAAAGGAATGATTGTTCCTGATCTCTCTCTCCACATAAGCCCTCCATCATCTTCCTTTGATATTTGGGAAGAATTAGCTCAAATCCCTCAAGTTGACACTGAGCTCTCTCTCTCCAATAATCCGGCGGCGGCGGCGGCGGCGGAGAAAGACATGTCGGCCGATCGGTTCCGACCCATCAGAGGAATTCCGGTGTACAACAATGGGTTGTCGTCGTCGTCTCCGGCGGGGGGCTGTTTTAGATTTAGGGCATTTCAACAGCCGGCGGCGATGACAATGGAGCTTCAGAATCAAATTACGACGTCGTATCCCCATTTTGGGGTTTCGGAATTAGGGTGCAGTAATTATAATTACAATAGATCAAGATTTATGCCGAGGATTCAGAGTAGAAGGAACAGTAGGGCACCAAGAATGAGATGGACTTCTTCTCTTCATTCTCGTTTTATTCGTGCTGTTCAACTCCTTGGTGGCCATGAAAGTACTTTTTCCTTCTCTTAATTTCTAAACTATCACCGAACCCTGAAAGCTCGAAAATTTATTTCAGGGTCAAAATAACGCTTGATTTTGAGCCAGCATCCAACAGTTGTTTGAATATGGCAATAATCCTTTGATTAGTTCAAAGAAAGTTGCATTAAAATTTCTCAAATCTTTTAAGTTTAACCTGTGAAAATGACACTGCAAGAAGTTTAGAGTGATGATATAGGCATGGATTTGGAAAAATTTATACGTTCTTTTTATGAACTTTTTTTTTTCTTTAACAGGGGCGACTCCAAAATCGGTGTTGGAGCTCATGGATGTGAAAGATCTCACACTTGCTCATGTGAAGAGCCATTTACAGGTAAGTTTAGAGGAAAACCCACCATTTTTTTCTCTTTTTTGAAATCCATTTTATATCCCTTCTTCTCTTCTTCTTCTCCTTCTTGTTATTCTCTGCAAAAAGTTTTGATTTTTTCTGTGTGAACGTGGGGCGAAGGAGAAGACTTTGGGAATCCCTGTGGCACAGAAGCCAACGACGAGGGAATTGAATGAATAAATGAATGAATGATTCAGAAGCTGGAAAAAGTCTGTGTGTAGTTACGAAACAGGACAATTTCTCCTTTTAGAGAGAGAGAGAGAGAGAGAAAGAGAGAGAAATAGGCATCATTTCTCAATAATGGAACCCTCTCCCTCCCATTTACTTTCCACACCAAACAAAAACTTCCAAACCCTCTTTTTAATTTCTCACTAACCAAACAAAATCCCCAACACCCATTTAAAAAAAAACTTTCCCTTTCCCTTTGGCGGGTAGTTGCATAATGGGCTTGCAATGGGAATACTCCTCTCCGATTCGAGCCTGTGGAGCACATTAATTGGAGTTTCGATGATGAGTCTTGCAATGTAACTGTTACAGTGATAGGTAGCCGTCAACGCCCCAAATTAGGAACCTTTAATATAAGTTACACTATCATTCACAATCGAAGTACACTTGCCCCAAGGTTAAAATCGGGAAGACATCAAGAGTTTTTCCTATTAAGCTCACCTTAGAACTAGATACCTTTAAGTCAGTATGTGATCAAGACACCTTAAGAACTTGCCAAAGAAACCATCTTTAAGAGGTTGACTTTTAACCTCGTTGCGAAAGAATAATATTTACCTCGTGACTTAACGTTAAAATCTCCTGCAAGTCCCCAAGAGAGTAATATAAGAAGGGAGAGAAAAAAAAAAGTTTTTTTTTTCCTTTTTTTTTCAAGTAGAATAAACAGCGGTGAAATTTTCAGATTATATTCAAAGTATTAATCTTTTATGTTTTATTAAGTCAATGTTCTTAATTAACGTTATTTCAGACACAAAACTGTACATGAATTTCCTTTTTCTGTTCTAACTTTCATGTCAATACACATATATTTTATCTGTGGGAATTTGTTTTTTCTCTTTTCAGATGTATCGTACAGTTAAAAACACCGACAAACAAACAGCTTCTTCAGGTATGAAATTCGAATTCCTTTGCAATCTCCCATAATAATAAACTAAACCCTTCTCTTCTTTCGAGCTTAATTAAGAATAAATTAATAAAAATTTTCTTGCTGTTTTAAAAAAAATTCTTCTCCCGCTTTAATTTATGCCTTGTGTCTTGCATGCATGTGACTTCATTCACATGCATCCATGAACATGATGCATACCATCATCATCATCCATATTCAAAATGACATCTCAAAACCTAAAAAGACATGTTTGGTTTCCAAGATTTTCCGGGAAAGTTAAGGAAGGGGAAAAAGATTAAGGTGTGTTCTTATATCCATTGGATTTATAGTCCAACTATTATTTTATATTTATTTATTACACATTCAATAATATAAAATTACCCGTGCTACATTGTTCCAGCTCAGCCTCAAGATTTTCCATTAGGAGAAGTTTTTGTTTCAGTGATAAAAAGATTTTTTCAAAACATTTCCATAACCCTTTGGTTTTTAGTTTTCTTTTTTATAAATTAACTAATCTTAGAATCGTTATTCTTCTTTTTTTTTTATATATATTATATATCTTTTATAAACTAAAAAGACAAATTTTAAAATCTAAAAGAAGTTGTTTTTGTTTTTGAAATTTGGATAAGGATTCAAAAGTGAAAAAACTTTGAAATAGTAAAAGACATGTAATTTTAAAAATAGAAAACTAAAACCGAAATGGTTCTCTCCCACCATGAAAAAGTTATTCGCCGTGTTTTCGAGCGAGCCACATTATTCGAGCCCTAACTTTAAAAGGGTTTTGTAGGAAAGTAATTTGCACTAGAAGGGAAAACTAAAAGGGTTTATTTATTTTCTTGGGATCTCTATTATATTATATTAATTTTGTTTAATGTGAATTAACCAATGGGGAAGACAGATAATTGGAAATTAAAATGGTATTTTCAGAAGGGTCTGGGGAAGAAGATTTCTTGCCAGCAACACCAAACCCACAGCATGAAGCAAATTGTTTGCTGAATCATACAAGAGGGTGTAGTACTGCTTCTTTGGAGGCAGCTGATATTCATCTTAATTTTGGATCCACATCTTCCATTAATACCCTTTCCAACTCTTCCAGGTTCTTAAACTTTTTATTTTTTTTCTCTCTCTCTGCATTTAATGCTGCTGTTTTATCTGTCTTCTGCATCAGCATGCTGCTTTGTTTTGCCCTTTTGATTGGTAAAAGTGTTCACAACATATACATATATATATATATACATATATGGATTTGCCTTTGTCTTTGTGACAGCTTTACTTTCCCCATTTCCTTTTCTTTTACTACCTTTTCTTTCAACATCTCATATACATTTATTTTGACTGATCTATGTTTCCATTTCTGATTTGTAAAAATGGTTTCATGTGGTATAAAAAAAGTGGGGTTTTTGGAGGGACTGAGGTTCTATGATATGGTTTGTGTAGCCTTTGAGATTGCCCACATCCAGCATGGGGTCTCAAATATATATAAGTTTTACTTGGTAATCCCAATTGACACGAGTCTATTTGCATGCCGAAACGACTCTTAGACGACTAGTTTGTGAGATCTTGTTTGTTGAAATAGGTCGATTTGCTATTCTTGAACTGACAATTTGGTCCTTAGATTTTAGTTTGTCACGGTTTTTTTAGTATAACATGTGGGGGGTGGGGTGAGATGAAGGTTTGAAGTCACGACTTTTTGGTGGGAAATAGGTACCTTAAATAGTTGGGTTATGCAGCTGTAACGATTTAGCTTTTGTGCTTTTAAATTGGTAATAATTTAGTCTTTGTAGTTTAAAGTTGATAAGTATTTACTCCCTATTGTGAAAAAAAATATTGTTAAGATTAAATAGGGTTTCTTATAAATGTAGACCGATAAATTGATCGAGAACAAATGTGTTTATAGATTACACGAATAAATCATTATATAATAAAAATTAACGCTTAATTCAGAGGTAGGGGATTAAATTGTTACATATTGAAGTTCAAAGACTAAATTATTACCAATTTAAAATATAAAGACTAAATTGTCACGATGTATAAAGAAAAATTAAAAACAAAATTAGTTTTTTCCACATAGGCATTTACCTTACCTTACCATATAATTTTTTCTTTGTTAGAAAAAAATAAAAAGAAAAAGAAAAAGAAAAATAAGAAGCAGCTTACACAATGATGGAAATGAAAGTGGCATAGCAGAAGGTTGCAGTCTTTTTTTTCTAGGCCATTTTCTCTTAAAATTAATGGTAAAAACAGCTTTTATATATATAGTCTCACATGCTAGCATTACCCAAAAAGAAAAGGTATGTGTTATGAAATTTGAATTTAATTTACTGTACACTTATATTGTAGTGCAATTATTATTGTATTAAAAAATTTCAGTATATCATATATAATTGTTTATTGTAAAAGACATATATATTTAACATTATTTGTGTTTTGTTCTCTCCCTCCTCAACGGCCAAATTACCTAAAAAATTTGATAATTATGATTATGGTAATGATTATGATAATTATATGTTGTTTCAGAAGAGCATGGGAGCAAGGATCTCCAAGAAGTACAAGTGTGTTTGGATCAGAAAATCAACCAGAGGTATAAACTTTTAGGGAAAAAATTTCTTATAATTTTATCCTAATTAGCCAATATATATAATATTTAGACGTTGGTTCGTCCTTATTTGTGCCTTCGAGTAGGAAAGGGAAATATATATATATATATAAATATTTTTATGTATTAAAAAAAAATATCTATCAAAATTTTAGCAGTAATCAGTAGAAAATTGAATGCTTAAGGTTAATACTCAGTAAAATAGTATTAAAGAGAAATATATATACTCTTTTTTTCAGGTTAGTTTTTAGTCTAGAAGGATGGTTTCAACTTATATATTATTATTTTATATTTGAACTTTAAGGCCATTTTTGTTTTTAAAAAATAAGTTTATTTCCTACTAACTTTGGTTTTGGAAATATATATATACGGAAGAAAAAGTGTTTTTTCTTGACAAGATTTTAAAAACTAAAATAGTAATTGTTTATTAACGATTTATTATCTAGTGTTTTACTTTCTAAAAATACTTTTTCAAATAAAAAAACTGAACATACCCACAATAAACAGAATTTCAATTTATTAACAAAAACTTAACATAAATGTTAAAATATCATTTTGTTGTAATATCATATTTATATATCACAATATTGCAGGTACAAAACGAACTCAACTCGAACATTCTAACAAACAAAAAAATATATATATWTTTTTTTTCAGGAAAGCTATGAGTTAGGTCATTCAAACAACTTGATGGGATTAAATTTAAACTCGAACAATCCATGCAAAGAGTTCCCCATGAGACACAATTGGCACAACTAAAAATCCAACCTTCACATCCTCATTTCATTTCTTTCAATATGTAGTACTTTAGCTGTGGAACAACCAAATCTCAACTTCATAAATAGNNNATGTGAGTTACTGCATTAGGTGTTGTTTATTGAAAAAGGGCAAAAGGGGTAGAATAAATTTTGGTAGTGGATTATATGGAATATAGGGAATTGGATGCTCCTTGTATTTAGACAAAGTTTTGTTTGTTTTAGGTGATTTGATTGTTTTTTTTTAAATGACTAAAAAAGCTACTATTTTCCTTTTTAATTTATTACATATGATATCCAATCGAATCCAAAGTTTTTCAAATTGGATTCTGATTTATATAGAAAGATTTGATTTATGAGAGATTGTCGAGTATAATTCAACTTTATTTGGACCCTTTTGAATTAAAGAGATGAAAATTAATTTTATAGRAATTTTTGTTTTTATTAAAGTATAAGTWGAAACGAAGAAAATTTGAAACTTAAATTAATTCTACACCAYTAACTTTGTTTTTTTTAATATAATAATATGTGGCCTGAAGATTTAAATTGAGATGAATACCTTAATTGGTTGAGTTAAATTCATATTGATTTTTTTAAATAAATAATATGTGACTGCATTTATAGTTTAATTAACTTGACTTTTCTTTCTTTCTTTTTTTTATAGACCATGTTAATGGTCTTAGTTGAAAAACATTGACTATAAATTTATAATAACTTCGAAAATTCAGTCCCTACATTAATATTCTAGCATAAAACCAAGCCACCTGTAATAAAAATATTTATTTTTAAAACAAAAGATAAAAGCTTTAAAAAAATTGTTCGAGCATGTATTTTACCGAACTTTGTTCCAGTTAAAAAATATTTTCTAAATAGCTGTTCTATAAAATACTCATTAACAATTAGTATATATATCAATCTGAACATAGTTTAGTAGATAAGATGTTTATTATCATTTTAAAAGTTAATAATTGGATCACCCTGTAATTATTGAAAAAGAAATCTATGATTGATATATGATGATTACTCTTTCAGTCAAAATTTGACCAAAGTACTCAACTCCAGATGATTAGCAAAACAACATATTAGCACTCCTAAGTCATTTCTCAATCTTTTCGAAATTTGAATGAATAATCAAATACGATCGTACCTCAAYTAACATTACCTTTTGGTATTTATTTGAAAGAAACACAGAACCAGTTACAATGCTCGGATCGTGCATTTAGTTGTACCACACGAGATCTTTGATGCAGAATTCGCTTAGTGATTAGCAGCGCACTTGGACAGTTTCCACCCAAAGCATGGAGAGTTCAGTCAATCAGACCTCTTGTTTAGTCACCTGACTTGTAGTTCGAAGACATATAACTCTGTTACGTGTCAAGTTCGAAATTCATCATTCATTAGTTATAATTGCTCATATAAATACCATCAAAACGATAATTTGTTTTCTTCTCCCAATGAAAAGGAAAAAAATCAAATATACGTAACTGAAGTGGCTACTATGGAACAAAAAGAAAAGAAAAAGAAAATGTTAGTCACGTGGTGAGTAGGCTAGCTACTATACTAAGCTAAATGTGATGTCTCTTTCCCCCAAAGTATCTATCAGTTTTCTGAATGCTTTTCAACAAAGTCTACTTTTTATGCCAACTATTTAAATGTGAAACCATGACTTTATTTACCTTCTTTTTTCCCTTATATTCATGCATTATTTGATATCAAGTTTGGATTTTGCACTATGAAAAAAGCTCAAAAGCATTTTTGAATATTGACAAAATAGAGCCAAGAATTTTTATGTTCATCATATGCTCAAAGTGAGAATTTGAACTATTAATAACCTATAAAAAATCTATAAAAATAATTATAAGAAGATGCAAATACAATGGTAAGAAAATAACAAAAATAAAAAAT
This sequence comes from Momordica charantia, assembly GCF_001995035.1. The sequence goes on from NW_019104497.1 coordinate 1,643,727, forward strand.
AAAAAATAAAAAACACCATGAGAGAAGGACAGGTGTCCTTAATCCTCACATCTTAAATTCAAACCAAACTCTATCTATAAGGAACACAACTAATATTTTAATAAGTTTATATATATAATATAAGTGATTGACTTTGATACTATCTCGCAATAGAAAGTAGGTATTTTTAAAAATTTGGTAGAAGGTAGCCTATTTTCTAAGGAAAGTATTAAGTACTATATATATATATATATTTTACAAACAATATCATAGATCAACTATTTAAAATATATATTTTAAATTAAAAAGTGAGAAATTCGAATCAATTTTATATGAAGTGTTGAATTAAAAATAAAAAAATAAATAAAGGATATATTTTTTAATTAAAAAAAGTGGGGGAAGTAAAATAAAAAGGGTAAAGTAACCTGAAAAATCAGGACCAAAATAGTATATTTTTTTTTCCAAAAGAGAAATTACGTGCACAGAGCATTGGCTGGCGCACACTATTTCATTTATTTTCTACAACCTTTATTGAGTATTATTAAAGAGTAAAACCTAAAATGTGAATTACTCATTTGCCCCTTTCCATTTTTCATCTTCCTTCACCATCCACCTGCCAGCTCGAAGACTCCAGTGAGCAACTCGCAACTGGACAAAGGGTAAATAAATAAAAACATTTTTTTCACAAAAAAGAAAAAAAAAAGGTTTAGCTAGTTCTCTACGATTTGACATTCGATTGATCAGCATGATACGTGTGAAAATTGAAATGTATTTTTAAAAATTATTTATTGTGTGTAGTTTGATGCCACGTATACTCACATCTACTAAAATATTAGATAATATCTCCTAAGCTAACAAATGATAATTAAAAATTATCTCTTAACTCCTAATTTTGTGTTCTTTTTAATTCTGGGTTCGAATCGGATCTTGAAGAATAGGTAAATGTCAATTACTGTTATTAAATTACATAAATTAAATGGATGAGAAAGAGACTATTAAAATTTAGGGATTAGTACACTATTTATATACTATAATTACATAAAATGATTGAAGGTGTAAAATTTACATTTTGTCATGAAACAATTTCATTTAAAATGATACCCATCACCTAATTTATTAATATACCCTTTTGTATCTACATCTCAATATTAATTAATTTTTAAAATCCAAAATTGATTACTTGCGATGTTACATTTTAAATCCGTTAAATTTTGTCTAATTAGACCCTCCAAAAGAAAAAAAATATCAAATCCCCAAAATCCTCCATTATTGAAAAAATTCGAAAACCTCATTCCTCCGACTTTTCTTTTTCCTCTGTACTTCTGTTTCCATCCATTCCTTCGTCTCCGACCACCGTCCGCTTTCTTTCGTCTCCGACCATCGTCTCCGTTCTTACTCGTCGTCGGAACAGTCCATCTAGCTTCTAATTCGTCTCCGACCATTCGTCCATTGTTTCCGTCCGTTTATCCCGAGGTTTCCTTTTTGTCGTTGGCCGCCCGTTGATCATTCGAGTCCTCCGTTTATCCCGACCATTGTCTGGTGGTCGATAGGAAGGTTTGTAAGTTATTTGCTTTGTTAATTGTAGAGGAATATAGTCATATATACTTTATAGCTAGATATAGGTTATATCTCCATATAAGTGTATGTTATAATGACTATAGTTTATATCACCATTATTGAGTGTATGTTGTTTACGTTTATAGCTGGATATAGTTTATATTTCCATATAAATGAAAAGGTAGTCGGATATAGTTTATATCTCCATATATATATATAGATAATACATACATATATACATATACATACATAAATATAAGTATATGTTATAATGATTATAGTATTGAAATTTAAATGAAAAAATATTTTGTAATAAATTTCATTATTTAGTAGAATATATTAAGGAGTAAATTTGAGGATTATGTAAATAATTGAATATTTTGTTATAAATTTCATTCTTTAGTAGAATATATTAAGGAGTAAATTAGAATGGATTATAAGAATAATTGATTCAGGTCCCATAATAATTTAATGTTTACCAAATAAAATTTGGAATATTAATCTTTTACATTTAAATAAAAGACTAATTATAATAAATATAAATACCATAAATAAGGGTAAATTTGACCTTCGAAAAAAGTTTTAAATCTAGATAAAATTTATAAATATGGTATATTGTGAAAATAAGTTTCCAAATTATCTGTAAAATTTATGAATATTTGAAACAATTATCATGGCCCATGGCTAGTTGGGCCATCTGTTTTGGGCTTAGCCCAGCTGCGGATTCAACGGCCGGAATCTGACCAAGCTCCAGTTGATTCAATTATTTATATCGCCACGCCTCTCCAGAACGTTCTTGATATGTCCACGTCGCGTTCGACACCGTACTCGCTTCAGCTTATCCACACCAATTAAAAGAAGTGGCTAAAACTGGACGCGTATCTTTATATCCGCACTCTCGCTAATAAGAGCTCGACACGTGTCCCGGCAAGATAAGCCACTCCCACCAGGGAAGTTACACGTGGAAGAATATCAAAATTTCTGGAAATTAGTGGACGAGTCTGACCGGTTCCAACCTCCAAAAAAACGCCTTCCAACGCCGCATATTTGCCACGTGTCACACTGAGGTGGACAACGCGATCCCAGTCGTCCACAAAAATTTGAGATTTGTATTTAATTTTTCGTTCTCGAAGATTCCCATGTTTTTAGTTTATTAACATAGATGCGAGCTCTCGGGATTTCCTTCTTTCTTCTACGTTTTTGGCTGTGTAAGAAAAATTCTCGACGGGTTTCTGTTCCAAGTCCAGCGAATTCATTTACTTGTTTTGGATTTCGTTTCTAAAATTTGAGGGTGTTATTTGGAGTAAGGGCTAAATTTAGCAACATCCCCAAATTTCATCGATTGGGAAGATAATTTGGGGGTTTTGTTTTTCTTTTCTGGATCTCTTATTTCTCTGTTTAAGTTCTGAATGAGAACGAGTGTTGAACATTGGAAGGAGTGAAATATTTTCTCGAGGGGGATCAGAGAGAGAGAGAGAGACGTGAGGGTTTGCAATCAGCGAAAGGGAATAATAATAATAATAATAATAATGCCTATGGAGCCGATTGTGAAGGGGAATCCCACGCTGTTGTCATCTTCATCGTCGTCCTCATCGCTGATTCTGACCTCCGGTGCGAGTGGCCGCATAAACGCGTTGCTATCGATGCGCGCGCTGAAGAGTCTGATTATGTTGGTTAATGCCTTCATTTTGTTGTTGTTAGTGCCTTTCCGCGGCCGGAAGCGCGCGCAATCCATCGCTCTGTCGTCGGTGGAGAAGCCCAAAGACGATAAGCAAGAGAGAAAATGCGCCACGGTCAGGGTGCCGGCGGCGATCGTGTCTAGGAAGAGCAGTAGTAGTAATAACACCAACGGGACCGCGCCGGCGCCGGCGGGGGTGGATCAGGAGGTGGCGGTGAGAAGAGCTCTGGCAATTCGGAGGGTGCTTGAGGATTGCTGTGAGGACTCGGTGCGAGAGTTTCTTCTCTTCCAAACCCCGAGAGGAAATACGACCTTTACCCAATCGTGGACGCCTGTATCGGTGGAGATAAGGTTATCGATTTAATGATTAATGCCAATTTTTTTCCTCCAGCTCTAAGAACATTAGTTGTTTTTTTTCTCTCTCTTTCAGTTGACTTATTGACCTCTAGGTTTTGGGAATCATGAGCATTCAATAAATGGATAGATTTATACAGATATAATATTGGTTTTATATGGAAGTAAAGTTATCCTGTGGTACTCAATTTGTAAGGTGGAGTAATTATTTTGAGGGCTGTAATAATGTGGTTGGTGAATTTATGTTGTAGGAAAAATGGACAATATTTGTTAAAAATATTTAGTGAAGAAAACTACGTCACATCAGAAATTCAAGAGTTTTTTTTTTCTGTTTTCTTTTGGAGTCCAAGAACGACGGGGGATTCGTGTATCATTTACTGCTTAGTTAAATTTGCGAAATTCAAGAGAACTTCTACTACCCGTGTAGTTAAATATTTAAATAAAGGAATTGGAGCTTAACTATGCATCCAATAGTTAGGAAGGGATGACCATGCTTTGTGTTGTCACATTGAGTAATTTTTTTGGATAAGGTGGGGTTGCCTGGTTTATCCATGAGCAGGACCTATTTCCAAGGATATCAGTGGTCCTAGAAAAATAAAATATTTTCTTGTCTTAGATCAGGAAGTCCCCTTCGTTGTCCATTCTCTGCAATATCAGTTTGTCTCTGACTCCTAACAAGAACTATCCTCTGTATTTAGCTTTGAGCACTGAACTGCTCGTTTGGCCTCGTCTACCTGATGTTGATATGAAGGAAGTTTGAGAAAATGTTTCGAATAAATTCATAATTATGGTATTTGTATTAGTTCTCAATAATCACCATAGTTCAATTAACTTGAGATTTCTGTACCACAATATTGCTACCTCTCCTGTGATTGTTAGATGCATATTTAAGAAAAGATTTCTCGTTCTTTCGATGTATTGAATTGTTTGAGATTGACAGTGACACTATAGGTAGCAACTTGATGAAGAATTAAATACTTAAGATTCAGAGTTGTGTTCTATTTTCTTTTGGGGGGTCATTTTCTACAGTATTTTTAACCTGTTATAGTATTATGTCTTTTGTAGGGGACTAGTGGTTCTCTTGCATGGACTGAATGAGCACAGGTTTGTGACTTGTACCTTCAAATTATTTGTTGCTTCTTTGGACTGCTATAATGCATGGCAATAAACAGTAAAGACGCTTCAATTATTGTAACAGTGGTAGATACGGTGATTTTGCCAAGCAACTAAATGCAAATGGCTACAAGGTTTTTGGCATGGATTGGATTGGTAAGTGTGCTAACTCTTTTGACATTTCTACATGTTTGTAGATTCCTCGTGTTCTTTAGTCTTTCAACCTTTTTGCTTTCTTTATTAACGCTATGAGTTACATATAGTCTGGCTTTTTTCTTTGGGGGTTGTTTTTGTATACCCTTGTATTTCTATTTTGTTTTCATTCTCCTAAATGAAAAGTTCGGTTTCTTATAAAAAAAATGCTATCAGTTACATACAGTTCCCTCGTTAATTTTTCATCAACTTTTAGTCAGGATCTTAGCAGATAGCAGTCCAGTGGATATCTCTAGCTGTGCTTGCAATTTGTAAAAGTAGTAGACGTGTACATACTTCTAATTGTTTCACACTTTTAGCTGAAATGTTGATGACTAAACCAGTTTTTACTAGCTTTTAGAAAGTTTAGTTGTATATGATGAAAGAGGTAAGGAGGACAATGATAGCCCTGTTCACTCCGGAAAGCAATGAGCAAAGAAAAAGAAGAACTTTTACATTTGATTTATACTGATTTTATTGTCCTCCATGGGGCTCACAAATGGGAGAACACATCTCAAGAGACGTGGACTCCTATAAATGCATCCAACGGGTCCCCACTGTTGGTGGCTTATGGTCCTATTCGGACAAATAATTCTTATGTACTCATCTATTCAATTTGGAACCAGACAACTCTCTAAGTAACCATTTTGTTTTTGAAAGTTAAAATCTATAAACACTACTTTCACTTGTGTGTTTTTTTGGTTTGTTGTCTTCCAATGAAAAACATTTTCAAAATCTAAGGTAAGTTCCGAAAACTAAAATGTGGAGTTTTTTTTTTTTTTTGAAATTTGTCTAATAAATCAAATGTGTTTTTTAAGAAAGCTACCAAAGAAATGGTAATGAAGCCGACATAATTTTTGGAAATAAGGAATCTAAAAACAAAATAGTTTTCAAATACAGTCTAAATGATTTGATTTTGAATTTATGAGGTTCCAAGCGAAAAGGCCTTGCTTTTATGATACAACCTTACATCCTTCAAATACACAGACATTTTGCCTTTTTTCCTTTTTTTTTTTAAATTTATATACGATTACTGTTTCCTTAGTCTAAAGATTTCAATTCTTCAACAATGCATCTATATTTGGATGTTGCAGGATAAGGCATTTGGGATGCCGGTGCAAAAAAGTAACATGTGAAGCTCCTTTTTATAGAGTAAGATTGTTATCTGAGTCTGTGCGATAATGTGTAATTTTACTAGAAAAAGGGGGAAAATCCTTTGGAAGATTGGCTGGAGCCTTGATAACTTTGCTATGACACATTAAATCGACCAATGCATGACCTCAAAAACTTTCACTTATTAATAACCATCTGAATAGTTACTAAAACTCCTTGAAACCTCTCGTCTTTGACTACTTAGTGGCTTCGCGCTTTCATCGCTTTGGAAGGCATAGAAGTCAGGGGCTCTAAATCTGCACTCTTCAGATATCCTGTGGTTATGATGATTATCAAGTTTCTTTGCTTCTTTACAGGCCACGGTGGGAGCGATGGGTTGCATGCTTATGTTCATTCTCTTGATGATGCTGTTTCTGATTTGGTATGTAATGCAACAAATTTATAAATGACATCGATGAGAGAAAACCTTCTTTAAAATCCTTAATATTGTTCAATAATATCCAAAAATGGACTATTACAAATGCAAGTAGCCTTACAATAAAATAACTAACTAACCCTAACATACTAATTAACAATTTAATGTAAACTAATTAACTCGAATCAACAACTTAACTAATATATATTAAATGGACTAAAATAAGCATAAACTATTATACACCAGTCATCACATTTCTTACCACTATCGTACAGTTTTCTAGTGTTGGTGTGTGAGTTAAAAGAAAATAAATCATGGGGTGACTACCATATCTGGCTAGCTTATGTGATCGTCTATCTATTTGAATACATGGCAGAAATCATATCTTCAGAAGGTTTTGGCTGACAACCCGGGCTTGCCTTGTTTTTTATTTGGACACTCCACAGGGGGAGCCATTGTTCTTAAGGTATCATCTATACAAATGATGGTGTGCTTGCAAATATGGTACATTCTTCTGATTCTTAATCGATTATTCTACTTCCTCAGGCAGTGATCGACCCAAGTATCAGTTCTTGCATATCAGGAGTTGTGCTTACATCACCTGCAGTTGGAGTTCAACCATCCCATCCGATTTTTGCGGTCAGTGAAACTCATATCCTTTGACAGGGATTGGTTTTGATATCTGTCTAATTGTCATCCTTTTGCTCCTTCTGGTTGTAGGTCCTTGCGCCAATAGTCTCATTGCTGTTGCCAACTCTCCAAGTTGGCGCTGCAAACAACACAACCATGCCGGTGTCTCGAGATCCAGATGCATTGGTGGCTAAGTACTCTGATCCTCTAGTTTACACAGGATCGATCCGTGTGAGAACCGGTTACGAAATCCTCAAAATCTCATCGTTTTTGCAGCAGAATTTAAGCAAAATACGCGTTCCGTTTTTAGTTCTCCATGGGACTGTCGACCAAGTAACTGACCCAAAAGCTTCTCAAAAACTTTACATAGAAGCCTCCTCAACTGACAAATCCATCAGATTGCTTCAAGGCCTCCTACATGATCTCCTCTTTGAACCAGAAAGACAGAGTATCATCAGTGACATAATTGAATGGATAAATAGTAGATTGTAAGATGTTACCCTCTTTTTTCCTCTCTCTTTTGATCTGGGAGGAGTTTTTATGAGGGGCATGGCTGTGGCTGTGGCTGTGGCTGTGGCATTGGGTGGCGGCTACTGTGGCTGAATAAAGCTCAGAATTTCTTCTTTCATGTCGATAATCTTACAAATGTTTATGAACTTTGTCAATTGTTTATGAGGAAATTGCTGGCTATTTTGCCTGTTCTGCTCCTTCATTGCTTCTTAATCTTATCATAGTAAAAAAAAAAAAAAAATTGTCAATGGACCACTGAAATTTATTTTAATCAGACGATATATGGGGTAATTTTGGAATAACGATATATGGTGTGGGGCGTTGTCTAAAATTTTAAAGATTGAAGGGGGGAAATGTAATTTTACCCGAATTTTAATTTCAAGTCCGCCACCAACCGAGCGAAAGATCGCTGCTATCGGAGGACCATTGAAGATCGCCGATGATGGGTGATCACAGAAACCGAAGACGTACGTGAATCTCCATTAAAAATCATCAAGCTTTAAGAAGAAATCGGTGGAATTTCTTTCCGAGTGATGCAAGAAGCTCGATGAAGTGTTCGATTCGAATAACAACGAATGAAATTGGAGGGTCGAATGGAAGGACAGAGTAGAGAGAAATGTTCGAGTTCTTCCACTTTCTCCTTCGTGTTTGCCGCTTGTTACATTTTCCGCGACGTGCGGAACTCGAGAGTTCGTCTGTGAGAGATCACAGAGAAACATATAGTTGACCTAGATTTTGTTTTCGTTCGCGTACTTCAGCGGTTGATCTTCTAGGGTTTCAGGTCAAGCTTCACTAATAATGGCCGAAATTTGAGCGTAATTCTCGTCTGCTCTTCGTAGGAGGTTGTGCTTCGGATCATCATTACGCGTCTCTATGCAACAGGATCTGGCATTTCATAAGCCCAGGTCTATTTCTTCTTCTTCTTCTTCTGGCTCTCTCTCCTTTAGTTTTGTGACAGTAAACGACAAAAGAAAAAAGAATTGAAGTTCTCTCTATCTTCAAGTATTTTTTAATGAGTTAATTCATATCCACATGGTAAATAAAATAGAAGCTCTGACTTCTTAGTTCCAGATTTCACAAACCTGCCCGTGAACCTTTATTTTATTTATTTCATAAGTTCTCTCTTATATATTTTTAGTAACTTATTTAAGAACAGATGTCGTCAAACTTTCTTTAAATGAATAATAGTCTTCTCGACATAACTTTGCAAGGAAGATCTGAATTCTGATGTTATGAAAATTTAACTTGAACTGTCTCTCGTAACAAAGATCTCGGGAGGTATAGTTTGAAGTTGTCCATGTTAAGAACTTAAAACTACGGAACTGAACAATTAAGAGAACACTAAAACTACTTATTTGAATTCCGAGTTCTTTGTCCCTGAATAATTTCTGTTTGAAAAAGCAGATTATGACGTTCCTCTAATAAGGTTCTCTTYTKYTTCTKCTTTTTTTTTTATCCTTATGGGGTTCCTTTCACTGTTCTTCTTTTTTCACTGGAACTTAGAATCTGCATCAAGAGAGTCCACAGGTTGTTCAGATTGCATTCCGAAACGTTTCATGTGAAAAGGCAGGCTCCTGGTGGAATGAAATAAAGTCACCTAGTTAGTGCTCTCTGCAAATGAATTTCTTAGAGGTGAAAGATTATAACCTTGTAGGTAAGAAAAGACTTCCAAACGAAGTTGACTGAGCAGTAGAAAATCTATTGCAAACGAAATTTTTTTTCCTATCTCTCTCCTTCTCTAGATTCCTCTCTCCCACTTGTGAAAAAAACCCAATAGTGGACAGAGTCGAGAGAGACGTATTTTTCTTTGCAGCTTGCTCGGGTTCTGGTACCTACTCCAGCTACTTTATTTTGTAAGTTTCTCATCCATTCGATTGTATTTCCTGCAGCAATACTTAATGATGTGCATTATCTTCTGCCTGCTTCCTTCCTTTTACATTCTGACGCCATTGAATAACTTGATATGTATGCGTTCATTGGGTGCATAACTATTTGTACTTTTTTGCTTGGATATGTTGGTATCTTTTATCTATATAATCGAGAGGTCTTATTGACTGCACTGGTTGTGATATATGCTCTCATAGTCTCATGTCTTGTATTTTGCGTACACACCTGTTATTGTCAGCTTGGGGTAGCGCATTGGTAATTTCACCCCCAGAATCTGTCTTAAATGAATACCACGGGTTTTCTCTACCTCTCTCTCTCAGGAGGGGGAGGGGGGCGGCTTTCCTCTACGTATTCTGTTTCTAAATATACCATAGCTTTGGGACTTCTGTGTAATTTTTTTTAAGAGATGATTTCTATGTTTCTATGCAAAAATTTATTTCTTGCAATAATGATTTTAGAACCAAACCCCTGAAAGCCATCTTTTTGAAAGATGAGTTTAGCTAGAATTTTCTTTTCCTTTTCTGCACGATCTAAGTTCGGGAAGAACATAGTTTTTAATAAGTTACAAGACTCCTGGTGAGCGAGGTCAGTGAGAATGGACTTTTTTCTCTCTTACTCTTCATAGTTGTTTTCTCACATAAATATATAAACAGAACTTCTTGCCACTTCAACCAAACCCTGTCAACGTTATCTCCCAACTACCATATACTAGTACAAATTTCAGTTTTAATGATGGGCATTGCAAGTTTCAAGTGAAGGATTTGGTGTCAATAAAATTTCAATTTGGATTTGTGTTGTGGTTACTTTCCTCTCTGTTCAGGGATTATGAAGGATTTGGTGTCATGTTTCAAGTCCGAGTGGAACTGGGCATCGGCCGATGGCTTTAAATGTTGGAACCTCATGGAGGATTCAATGTTTTGCATCTTATATTTATGTGCGGCATTAGCATAGGGGTGAAGTAGTTAGTATGTGTAGTGATTAGATGGAGGGGGGCGTATGTTAAAACAAGGATGGAGGTGATAATTAGTGTAGATTAGGAGATTTGGGTAGATAAACATTGAATCAGTATTCTAAGTAGCTTGGAATTTGATAAAGTCTGTTATTATTTATCCACAAAGTTACACAAGCACAACCAAACCAACTACAGATACCAAAAGCATACCCCCTAAGCATCTCCCGACTCCCTCCCTATTTATATCCCGACTCACCTATTACATTGCTCCCCAGTCTTTCTTCATGGGCTCTCTCTTGTAAACGTTTCTAATAGGGGGTCTATCAATATGGATTGTTGCTCTCAGTTTTTTTTCTCCTCAATTTCCAATCTTCTTATGATTTCAATACAAATATGAATTTGGTTTTCAATAACTGGGTGTGGTCGGTACATCATTTGTAATGTATGCTCTCACATATGAGACTGCCATAGCTACTCTGCATCCTTCTTTTACTGTCTCTGGAGGAAACAAGCTGGGATATCTCATTTTGTTTCTAGATCAACCGAATAATGATTTTCCTAGTTGATAAGTTAGGATCTGCTGTTCACGGTATTTCTTTTCTGTTGGCCTCTTTTTCCTGACATTATTCTTCCAAAATACTGCAACATTCGTATAAGAAAAATAAATAAAATAAAATAGAAACACCACTTTTGCCCTTTTGGTACAAATTGCAGTAGTAAATCTTGTCCATGATGTCACCCTTGCTAGTATTGGGTGCTATTACTAGTGAGAATAGTAAAACCCAATTCTACAGCCAAAACAACTGAATACACAAGGGAAGTTTCACCCTTACTACAGGATTAAAGAACAGTGGCTGGATGGTGATGTCAGGGGTTCTACCATCCAATGCTTTCTTTCTATTTTCAGCTGTACTACATCTTCTGGTATTTAGGATCATACTATTTACCCAATATGCAGTATCTTGTTTGTTGCTTCTTTTCAAGTGTTTGTCTATAAGTTCTGCTTTTTATTTTTTTTACTGTGATCTTGATGTTTTTCAATTTGATGCTGAGGATTTTTTTTAGAATTTCTTTTATAAGAAACAAAGACATGTCAACAAAAAGGAGGATAACAGCTTTGGGGTAGGGGTATGGGAAACCACGCCCAAAGAAACTACAAAAGAATAGCCTTATAATCTGTAATAACCCTCCGAAGACTTAAAAGACTATAATTACAAAAGAATTTCTATTATTAGAACACCACTAAGAATCTATATGTTGCACACTATTATACAAAAACTCGAAGGAAGAAGACTTATCCTCGAAGATTTTTGATTTTGCTCTTTCCAAAGAAGCCAAAAAAGCGGTGCGGTCTTCCATACAACTTCCATGGAACCTTTGTCTTACCCTTAAAGTCCCAACCCGATAAAGCCTCAGCGATCCAATCATCCACTGCAAAATAGATTGTAATCTTGTGATGGAGGAAGCCAATCATCCACTGAAATTTGCTGCCGAATATCATGAACATGCATATACTACTGGTTCAATTGTAAATTGTGTGTGAACTGTAAGCCTGTGATGGAGGCTTGATCCTGCCACTACAATTACTTTGGCCCGTTGGATGACAATTTATTTTTTAGTTTTTATGTTTCTAAAATAAAATTTATCTACATGTATCTTAAAAAAGCCTCTCAAAACAGTTGCAATAACTCATTAAACCATCATCTCTTTGGTTGATTTAACATTCTACCCCAATTTCCAATGTTTCTGAGGTGAAAACACATTCTTATATTAAATCCAAGTTTCTCCTCTTAGAAGAGTGAGTTTATCTTTTCTTTTTCTTCAGAAATCTAATTGTCAAACTCAGTCAGTGATCTTAGATAGAAGTTAGCTACCAAAAATAACTGCCTTAACGCTCCAAGTCCAGGATTTAGAATTCGGATCTGGCACCTGGTGGCCTCGACATTCTTCTACATCTTTTGCGACCTATCTGCACCATCTGTTTGGCTTGAGTTGCTTTGGAAGCGAAGACTATTCCTACATATCAATATTAGGTCCTTTTAGGATGCTTTTTTCCTCACACATGCTTGTGAGGAAAGTTTTCTAGGAGGACGTCCAATCCTAGAATTACTCGAAGCGTTTCTTAACTTTGAAGTTTTTAGGATTAAGCCACCGAAAAGGAATGTGCACCCTCGTTGGCATAAGTAGTTATTATCAATTCTAAGCCTTTCTTAATCATGCTTACATGAATGATGTCCATTCATTCATATAACTCTCCTTTACTCAGAAGTCACAAACGAAGAAGTTACAAACGAATAGCATGGATCCCTTTTCTTATTACACTAAGATGCCAATGAATGATCCTTGGATTATATTATTAACACAGCTTTCTTTCCTCCATTTTAAACTTGTTTATATATAGAAGACATAAAGCGAAGTCTCTCATGGCCGCAAGTTGATGGAATCAATTTGCTGGTCCTAAGTGATGTGATGCGCTGCAGATTTGTTCCTCTATCAAATTTACAAGCTGGAAAGCCTGTCTGCGTCTTATATATTTTAGTTTTCACATTACTTAGTGATGTGTATGAGTGTTTATTTCTGATCTTGTGCTGTCTTTTCTTTGGATAATTGGAATATATTATTCGATTATATCATCATTCAGAAAAAAGAACAAGGTTAAATTATGTTACTTTTTGTTACAGGTTGCAGCTCTCCTCGGATTCCCCCTTCTCAGCTCTTTCTTTCCTTGATTTTGGGGTTTGGAGAATCTTTTTTCTCTCTTTTTTTTTTTAATTGTTGCAAGCAGGATTGGAATAAAGTTAACCTTACTGTGAAATAAACCAAAAAAGTAAAAAAAAGATGGACCGTTTTTTTCACTGTTGTCAATGTTACACTTCGGTTTGTTTTTTGTCTGTATTTTTACAGTAAGAAATGGCAAATGGGTGTGCCTCGTACACATTACAGAAATTAATCTAGTAATATGGTGCAATTCTGATTTGAGAATTATTGAAATTTGAGGTTTATATGTAATGTGTTCAAAGATTTTAAATAATGCTTATGAGAATCGAATATTTGGAGATGTTTTTCTTTTCTTTTTTCTTTTTTTTTCTTCTTCCTGATATGTTATTGGAGATGTTGATGGCTATATTTGACTATCGATGAAATATTATGAAATTGTCAATAAGATAAGTCTAGTAATTTTAAGATCATATTTATTTAGTTATAAAATAATTTAGTAATTTTAGTTACTTAAATGATGTTTCTATTTATTCTACATTACTTTTCCTAAAAGTCCTCTGATATATTGCAAATAATACTAGGAAAGATTTATGTTTATAAAATGTGGCCCTCTTTCACCAAGTCGTGTGTTTGAGTCACCAAGTCGTGTGTTTGAGTCGGAGAGGAGGAAGGGACAATGTTTCAAAAACCAGACCAAATTTTGATTGGCAGAAAATTTGTTGACATTAAGTGAAAAATGACGATTGGACCACTACAGTTTCAATTGGACACTAATTCAAACTTAGTTCTAACTTAAACTTTTAGAATGTACTTTAGAGTGTACATAACCGAGCTTCACAATATTTTGTTTAGTAGGTAGTATACCTCGACATCCCACCTCATATTCCAATCCAACCTCAGATTCCACCTCAAGTTGCCTACTCACGTGTCATGATCTTATCAACAAGTTAAAAACTAAATCCAAACTATATTTGGAAATTAACAGATAAAAAATGAAGGAACATTCACAAAGCTTTTGATTTGTGGGCTGAACAAAAATATGGGATTTGGTTTCCCTCCAAAATCTCTCGAACCAACGAGTGGCTCACAAAATTTCACATTTTTGCAAGTGGGTATTAACCCAAAAACGAAATGGCAAAAGAAAACAAAAAAAGATGATGAGTTTATATGATTTGACAGCATACATATATATATATATTATAATATGTGGAGAGTTGAAAAGGATGTGGAGGATGAAGGATGAAGATGAAGATGGGTGTGTTTATTGGAGACTGTATGTTTCTAGGGAGTGTGAGAGTGACAACTGAGTGTATGATTAAGTCTGTTTGGACCCATCCCACAGTGGCACTGAAAAACATGGCACTTTTTCCATTTGTATTTATTTGTAAAGTAACCACAGGACAGCCCTCTCTCTCTTCTCTGTGCCTGCATTGTTTTTAATTCTGCTCTGTACCCATTCTTTAATGCTGTGAAGAGACATCATTTCATGACATGACTTCGCCATCCAAAATCTCCCTTATATTTAGCCCAAATAGAAACTTTCAAAACCCAAAAGAAAAAAAAGAAAAGGGTATCAAATACTAGCTATCATTAGAATGAATGTCGTCTCTCTTTTCTCTGACCTGACCCAATTGAATATTTTGAATGTCAATGGCGAACCAACGAAATGCTTACTGTGGATTGCAACAGAATTTTACCCTTTACTCTTATTTCTCTCTTCCTTCTCCCTTCATCTTCTGCCTCCTTTTGGAAAATTACTTTACTTTTTTTCCTTGTAAAGAAACTTCATATCGTAATCTCTCATCTCATAAATGCAACTCCACTCTTCTTTTCTTTTACTATACACATTTTTCTCTTATTGGATTGATATGGAGAACGAGATGATTATACTCTTAAAAGTTAATACTAAAGGCTTTAGAAGCATATTTATTTACCATAATTCTGGACAAAGTTAGAAATTTTGATAGGAACGAGATAAAATAGTAGTCATTCTATCGTTTTATATATAATCTTAGACCATCCCGTGGGTGGCAAAGGGAGGGTCCCAATTGGTAAAAAAAACCTGCAACCTTCTAAGGGATTTCTGGGTTGGGTTCGAGCTGATGAAACAATGTTATCTTAATCATTATCAGATGGACTGCAATTTTTTTTCTGTCTGTGAGGATCACAATTCCCAACAAAGATGTCTTCTAAAAGTACAGGAGGATAATTGTCTTTCTACTTTCATTTTTGCCTAACGAAAAACAATAGAGATTTGATCAGGATGTGCAAATGGTAATTCAATAAACCCACTTTTTCTTTTTTAATATCATTGCTTTAATCTAAAGACGGGGTAATTAAGGAGAAGTTCTCCATCCTCTCTCCTTCGCTCTACCCTTATCGATGATTAATCTTCTTTGCTTTTGCCGCGAGAATAACGATGCAGGTAGATACAAGAAGAAGAGATTTTTCATGTATACAAAATGGTAATTATTTGTCTCATTAAAATGAGAATTATACATTATAATTCAAATCTTTGGCAAATGAAAATGCTGCCTACAAACTTGGCAAGTGATTTGGAGAATAGTGGAGTTGATTTTCTTGATGGCATGTTCTTTCAAAGCAAGGGCCCTTTGTAGCTCAGCTTGAGCCTGTTGCCTCATTCTCTTGGCATTGGCCAACTCCTTCTCAGCCAACTCAATCTGCCTCTTTGCTTCTCTTCTCCCTTCTTCTGCCACAGCCTTCTCCTTCATTGCCTCTCTCAGCTGCTCCCCAGCCTCCTTTTTCAGCCTCAACAAGGCCAAAGAAGTGCTCATAATTTTCTCATCACCACTCGTATTATATTGGTCATTACAATTATTATTATTGCTAATTTTGTCAGTGGTGTAATTAGTGGAAGACCCAATGGAGAGCTGCAAATGGGTGGAGAAGTCGGTGTTGCTATTGTTTTGGTGTTGCTTTGGAGAAAGAGAGAGATGAATGTTGGAAGTTGAAGTGGTGGTGGTGGAAAGTTGAAGGTCCAAATTTTGGTGATGGGTTGTAGAAAGATTGTGGTTTTTGTTTTGGTTTTGGTTTTGGTTTAAGAATGTGAAGTTTGTGTCAGAAGAAGGGCTCGGAGTGGGACTAGAAGCTGTTCTTGATAAGCAAGCTGGTGGCTGCAAACATGGAAGTACTTCTGATTGTTGCCCATGTCCCAATTTGCAAGCATCTTGGTGTTCTATGAAACTCTCCACCCTAAAAAAACAAAAGAATGTGCTATATCATCAGCTAATTGCACACAAGATTAATCGAAGTTCGTACAAGTCGGTCAAACAGTGCGAACCGATACGAGTCATCATTGGGTCATTTTGAAAAAGATACAATAATGTAATGTTAACCGAATGTTATAGAGTAGATGCGTGTACGCTGGTTCGAGAGAAACTCGAGTGAGAGAAGTTGATAGGGTTTTGTAATGTATTAAGAAGTGACAGATTTCTAACATAATTCTGAAAACCCATTTGACATGAAAGAAGAACAAAGCCAGAAAACAAAAACCCAAAACAACCCATCTCAAAAACAATTTAAAAAGTACTTAAAAAAAAAGAAAAAAAAACAGTCTTTTCTTCTCTACATTATTCAACAGAAAACTGTTGGAAATGAAATGAATGTTCCAGCTCCACTGGAAAAAGAAAAAGACGGCATTCTCGGAAGTGTTTAGGTGAAACTAAAAGAAAACAAAAATTGAATGTGTTCTTGTTTTTCGGGTTTTCCAAGTACCAATTAAAATTAGGATACCAAACCTGATCATCGGGAAATGTGCCAAATTTGCAACCACATCCGTTGATTAAGACTTGGGTTTTACGATGATGAATGTTTTGTTATATCAGTCAGAAAAAAGAAAAACAGCCGCAGCCATATCAACAAGAGAGAGAAGAAAGAAGAGAGAGAGAATTTTAGAATTTTTCTTTTAAAAATTGTAACTTTGAATAAAATAGAAGAATACAATATACCTGGAGAAAACTCGACCACAGTCACAAGAATGGCCTCTGGTTCCACAGGTTTTGAGATGTGCCTTATAATCAGACTGAACAGCGTAGCCTTTGGAGCATTTTTCACAAACCCACTGCTTATGGTTGCTGTGCTTTCTCCTAAAGTGCTTCTTAATTCCCACCAAATCCCCCAACGCATGAGTAGGGTTGTGGTGTAAGCAGCTCGGCTCCGGGCAAACAAACACCCTTTTCCGCACCGCCGCCGCCGCCTCTGATCGCTTCAGCAGCTTCCACGGCACCTTGTGGCGCCGCCGGTGCATCTGCAGATTTTGATCCCTCTGAAA
>NW_019104497.1:1670988-1701973 GCF_001995035.1 Momordica charantia
TAAAATATTCTCTCTTCTAGCAACACTCTCATAAATAGGAATAACAAAGAATCTTATTTGTATCACTAAATTAAATCTTGAAGTTAATTAAGGGATTAAATCAATATCATTTATTAATACAATTTTATTTTTGTTTTGGTTTTTATATCTTTAGATCTGTGGCTAATGAGTTGCCTTTCTAATTTAATGAGACTATTTTTTTTATCGGCTTGGGATTGTGTTGGTATTATTTTCGCTGAATTCAAGAGCTCTTGTGTTGCATTTTTCCTAATGGATGAGATTATCTTTGGTAAAGTCTATGAGTGTTTTTTTAGAGTAATACAATTCAATTATAGAATTGAATTTTCAACTTTTAACCTATACCATTTTAATTTTGATAATGTGTTGTCTTATCCAATTAAGTTATATTCAAGCACATTTATTATTTTAATAACTCTTTTTTTATATCCGTGAGTGTTCGAACCAGTTACGTGTAGTTCAACTAATCTCATGGGACAACCACTTGATTCTACTACATTTGGTTGTCAAGAAAATACATATGGTATCAATTCTTAGGTAGGTTGACATCATGAATTTTAAAGTTTAACTTGAGTATTTTTGTTATGATCTTGAGCCTCTATTAGTTGGACTTTGAATAGGTATACTATTATTATTATTTCGGATTTTAGAATAGGTTTATGTAGCTTTTTTTTTATATTTTAGCATTATAATTATATGGCAGTTATATTTTTAGTACAACGTACGTGGGTCTGATTAATATTTTCTGATATCATATATTAAATTTCAAAACTATAGATAAGGTGTTGGAATATTAATCACAGAAATTAATCATAAATCATAACTCATAATTAAAGAATAGTAGAAACCCCCACATATAAAAGCCCATGAGAAAAGGAAAAAAAAATGGAAATTTGCTCCTTAAAGTTGGAATAGTGATGTCTCGAAAGAAACAAACCATGTGAAAGCGGAGAGAGACATTTCTTTTGCACCAAAAAGACAAGTTCGCTCAAAATAAAATAAAGAAAGAAAAGAACTGCAAAAGTCAAAAGCTATTTTTTAAAAAATAATAATAATAAATTAAGAACATAAAAAAGCTCACCACTTTATCGAAATAGGGCAGCTTCTTCTTTTTTCCACTTGGCCTCCTCCTTTTCACGATATACATATTTACATCATGGTGAATTCGAGAATTTAGGGCATTAATCATTAAAAATTTCACCTAGTTAAATTTATCCAATTTCAAATTAATTTAGGGATGTTCATGGTTCGGTTGAAATATTTTTATATCAAATCCAATCACTCGTGTTGTAAATTTACTCAACCCGAAATTTGTTCGAATTACTCGAGTCACTCATCCAAAATATTATATAACAAAAAAAGATGTTAATATTTTAAACATTTATTTACACATTTTCTAACATTTAATCAAGGTCGGTAAGTCCATGTATTAATTTATACAATGAAAAAATAAACTCCAAAGACTTAAAAAGTTGCTCTTATAAGTTTTGGATAATAAATAATCCAAAAACAATTATTGAATGAAATAAAATTAAAATACAGTAAGATAAAATAATTAATTTTAAAATGAATCATTGATTCTTGAACAACTCAATCCAAACAAGTTTATAATCCAACCTAAACCACCGATGATATAGGTATATAAAGTCATTTCCACACGATGGCTTGTATCGTGAATTTTTTAATATAAACATCCATTATGTTGCTAATTAAACTCTTAGCAGATCAAATGGCAAATACAAGTGGAAAAAATACAAAATATTTGGATATGTGAGTTCAAGTGAGCTTGATATATACAACGATGGAGGCATTCAAAAAGCTTGTTTAATCAAAGGTTTGTATTCTAGGTGGTGATGATGGGCAACAAGAAAACCACTACAGAGAGACGCAGTTCGAGAAGCCAAGCAAGATCTTAATGTAATGCAGCATCTGAAAGCTTAAACTCTCTTTTCGTCGCTCGCAGACGATGATAGTCTATACGTGCGAGTAATGCGGATCTGAGACCAAAAAAATCAATAATACTAAGATTTCTCGAGTTTCAAGCTCGTTTAGTAACGTGATTCCTATCTTCCATTTCTCGCTTCTAGCTTTTTCAAAAGTAGAATTAAAAATATGTTTGGTAATCATTTCCATTTCTTGAAAAATAGAATCGATGACTATTTCTTATTTATTGTTTTCTTTTTAGGGTTGAAATAAGTTTGGTAGATATAATATAAACAAAATATCATATGTATTGAAATAATTAAAACGTATAAGTGAAATTTAATTTAATTTTTCAGATACAAATGTTTTAATTTTTTTCAGTTCAATGATGCATCTCACCATAGAGTCGGCCGGGTGCCGAGGGGCTTTTTGTTTTAAAACTCAAGCGGATTTGGAACACACAAGCATTTAAACCAAACCAAAACTGAGCATTTTGGTTTGTTGAAATACCCTCAATCGAGGAAAAGCTTTAAAAGCTTAAGTTTATTTAATTGTGGAGAAACCAATATTAAAAGTTCTACCGGTAATAAACATAATTTGGACCTAATTGAAGAGAAGATTACCTGTGCAAAAGCATAAATTGCTCGTAATATTCTAGCATAATCAGTTCCCATCATTTGAATGACAATATCCGCCAGAAATGTTCCCCAAAACCTGCATCAGATACAAGTAGTTATACTATGGTGTTGGCATTAAGTCATAAAAATCAGGGCTACACATTACATCAAGCATAAATTCATGGATGCAATAAAATCTCACACATAAAGTCATGAACTTGACTATGTTTGAACGAAAAAGAAATAAAGTTAAGCTCATCTGACTGATCTACTACCCAAAATTTTCAATTTACAGGCATTTTGAAACCGAAATCATTCGTAAGAATACTGAAAGTAAGCATCCTCTCTTCCCCAGTTCACTTTTAGAGAGAGTGAGAAAAATTGAAGGCATGAAGTCATCAAGTGAATTTCAGAAGAGGTAATTACATTGGGCCAAGCAAAGTCATCACGCTTCTGAAACCCAGATATCTTGAAGCAGCACCTGCAAGACCCTGTCCCAAATTGCAAGAACTAGATATCTCAATACTCAAAGAAGATAAAGCTGAATGGGAAAATACCAGTGGGCTAAAGCTAAACTGTTTCCACTCAAAGCGATGCTTCGATGATCATTAATTTAGGTCAAAGGGCTCGGAAATGTTGTATTTATATAAGTTTCAAAATACGTTAATTGGTTCCACATGAGACCTGCACCCAAATTCATGTATTGACGTGTAACACACATGGCCAAAGAGCAAAAAAGTATGCTCACCTTTTGGGCAACGAGCAAGGCCACTCTTGACTCAAGATTGGCTGCAGCTAATTGTCCACCCTAAAAAGTCAGGAAGTTAAAGAATAAAGGTTGTGTTAGTCTTACTAATTCAGCAATCATATTGCTATTGACGATATTCATTTTTAACTTTCAGTCTGCAGAAAAAAGTGAAAAGATAGTGCACTGACTATAAGGTAATTAAGAACTAAACGGTGGAACAACTCTCATTTATATTGAATGGCTAAGAAATGGAAAATTACAGCAAGGATATGACCGAAGCAGTTTGAGTCTGACTCACTTGGTATCTCTCATCCATTAGAAGTAGATCTTGATTTTGTAGAACTTTTTGTTACCACTCACTTCATTAGAAAAGGGAGAACTTTCTAACATGTAATTCAGAAGCCAAATGCACATCAAAGTTTTGGTACAGAAATTGGTTACTAGGGGATGAAAGTGATAGACCCCAAATTACTAGAGTATACCAACATAAACGTGTGAGGAAGAGGGAGTCTGTTTGAGGGGGAGCATTGCGCACTAGTAAGTGGACACGTAGAGAATATTTGTTAGTTATGTGTGGGCCATAGGGGTATATGGTAGAGGGAGTTGACTATCTCGAGGTATATTTTTTCATAGTTTTGACTTTGTATTCTTTGTTGAGATTTGGGGGAGTTAGGGAGCTCTCTAATCTCCCTTCGCTTGTGTTGATAAATACAATTGAGGCTTAGGCCTATCAGAAACTTTCTTTTCCTCAAACTCGGTAAGCAGTCGACATCATATAATGTTTTATTGATTTTTCAGTTATGCGGGTAACATTTAAGAGTTAAAGGCTTAAATTTTAGTTCGTAAACCAATGCACCCAACAATAGTGCAAAAAACAAATTAGCGCGCATTGAAGGAACAAGCAGCAAGGTTATGCAATTAAATAAAAAGCCATAAAACTTGTCAATGTTTTATAGCAAACTATTTAATACGGATGACATAAGTCCACTTCAGGTTTGAGAACGACATACTCAGCCTCTTTCCCTCCATCCTCATTCCTTGTGAATGAGAATTCTTAGTTAGAAAGAGATCCCCTCAAAGCTCCATTCCTGCTGAAATTTCTAGTAATAAATGATAATTACATTTCACTAACTGTATGTATATATACTAATTCTATCGATAAATAGATATTAGTTTTAGATTTACTTTCTAGGCCAAGATCAAGGGTAAGGAATGTGGTCCTCATCCCTATTCTAAAATGAGATGGTAGAAACTTTTCCCCCTGCCCACCCTCTATGTTTTCAGAGAGATTCCTTGTTCCCATGGCGGAAGCTCCATGTTTTCAAAAGAGATTCCTTGTTCCCATGGAAAACAATTTATTCCACCAAATATAAGCCAAATCCTTTGCAACTACAGTAAAGCAAATCAAGCTCAGAAAGCAAAATTCCAAGTTAAAGGTACCAATTGGACTGCAGGAGCATGAAAAGCAAAGGAAGACATTCTCAATTGCTTTAAGCTGTGCACTCTAAGGTCTAAGCTACGACATTTATTTCCAGTTCCATATATCAAGAATAGTTTAGGCATCACCTAGTACCTTTTTGATAATTTCCTTTTTAATTTGATAGTTGGCAGCTTCTTTGAACACCTTCCCAGATAATGTCCTAGCAAACTGCCACAAGGGGAAAGCTTCTTGAGAAAAAAATAATATCAGAATAAAATAGAATAATCGTATTCTTACCATTTGAAACATTCTAACCGCAGTTATCAGACTACCACCCTGTTGAGAGAGAAAGATAGAGATGTCAGAAATGAGAAAACAATGGCGTTTAATGAGAACTGAAACATGGCATGAAAGAAGATATCTATGAAATCAGGGCCTTTAATATCAGGGACCGCAGGTCAGAGGCTCCATCTGTAGCTGCTAAAGTTTGGACCTTCCACCGATCGAGTCCAAGTTGTAGACTGCCTTCAAGGTTAGACTGCCTTACTGATTCTTCACTACATGGGCAAGGACAAAGTTTTCCAACTTACCAACATACACACATGAAAACATGCACTGGACTAAATGAAACTCAATTAATTAGTTAGTACAATACCATATTTAATGGATCATAAATCTAGAGCTTTGAAAGAAATGTAACGTTAAAGGGCTTTGAGTAGTTCATAAAGTTCTAGATTTTTCTAAAATGATTGACACTGATGATTTTAGTACTACATCCATTTTTACTTACAAATATTTAAATTGAGATGATTACCTAATCTAATTCACCATCATAGTACATGATCGCCAGTTTGTAAACCTTCTAGTTTTGGCAGCATGCTTCCTTAAAGAATTGACTTAATTTATATCTTCATTAACCATGACTCCTAAAACTTAAATTGATTTTCAATTATTGATAAATACATGTTTGTATCAATGTTATGCAGTGATGCCGATCAAGCTATACTCACGGACATCCAAATTTTACATGGTCAAATCAAATGATCAAATCTTAAGTTCTCTTCGAACCCTCTACAACCTTAAAATGCAGGCCTATATCATAAAGTACCTTGAATATTCCTGTAACAAATGAAGAAAGATTTCTGCTTCAAGGTCTTCAGATGACAACTTGGTTGAGCAAGGAACGTTTAACTTCTTTCTCACTGTAAGCAAGACATCTCTATAAGATGGTCTCCAACCCCTTCCAAGAACAACATATGAAATAAATTCATATAATTGAAATGAAATTCGCATAAAAACAAGAAAACCATCTTTCAACTTGGCACAGGTTAATTACAGGTATAGTAAACTTGTGCAAACATTTCCAGTACATACAACCCGGTAATGTTATGGTTGCAAGAAATTTCAATCTGTGACCTCACACACCAAGCAATATGGATTCAGTATAAATACTAATTGGCATTTTGTAACCTTAATGTCGATCGGGCATCAGCAGCTAGGAACAAGAATCGAGACTCTAGCATAGAAATAAAATCATCTCTCTCTTCAAGGTCTTCCTCAATCATGGCATAGTCAGTTTGGCCTCTGTTTGTAATCGACTTCATCAAAGGGCTGAAGTAACTGCATGTCACCAATACAAGATCAGCCACCTCAAACTAAACTGGAAATCAAGAAATTCATGATAAAACGCGTTCCCTTCCTCCTTCCCCCACTGCCTAATATTTTCTTACATACGGTGAGTATCCAGACCAACATACGCGCACCTCAACGAGATAGACCGCAAGACCCTACAACATCCAGCTATCAAGAAATGCTATGATTTCTATCATAGGTTGGTGGCTACATGCAATTTGAACCCTTGTCCAACTGCCTAAATTTTAGATAAACAGATACCACCAAACATACTTTGGCATATTACCAATTATCGTCTGTATTAAAGCTCAAAGTCTAATTGGGAGCTAAAATACTTCTAAACAATGCTACAAATGAAGGAAAGGAAACCAACCTGGGACCGAAGAGGATTTGTTCAAGCTCATACAATTCGGAATTCGTTGCGAGTTCAAGCACCGAACGCAACTCTGGATCAAAAGCACCTGAAACTCACTCCGTCATACCAGAAATTCAATTCACAAAAAGAGCTAACGGAGATAGAAGAAAGGGACCTCGGCCATTTCTTGAAATGGAAGCATTTGCACAATGCACGAATTGTACGCCATTCCTACGCCCAGAAGAGCTGAAAAACTGCTGAATAACACCCACTTTGTGTTTAAAACCAAAAAAAAAAAATAGTAGCGATAAACGAAATGACGAACTATAATCTCGCTTGTTAGACAAATTGAAGCACCAAACAAGCGATTCAGCTAGTTAATTGGAATTTGAGCAATAATCGCTTCATTTAAAGCCAGTGCGTCGTCGAAATTAAACAAAAATTGGAAGTAAATTTCCAGCAGAAGAACAACAGTGAACTTACGGGATATGCGAACTTTTTGGAAGTGGCTGGAGAAACGAAGGCGAATTGAAGCGCAGCCAAAGCAGTGGCCATGGAGGACACTCAGCTGCAATCGCAGTACGATAGTATCGGTGTCACTGTTTGGGTCACGATGCTCGCCTCGTATATTACAGAACCTAAAATTATATAGATGTTTATATATATGTAACTAAAATTAACAGTTTTTGGATGAACAAGAAAACTTTAAATAAATAAAATAAAATAATCGAGAGATTTTTTCTTTTTAAAATTAAAAATAGCCTTTTAATGGGAAAACTTGGTTTTTTTTAAATATAAATAGCATTGCTGCATTACGTTATTTTTATATAATTTTTTAATATTTTAAAATTAGTTGTTAATAATTCAAGAGGGATTCAATAGTGGAATTAGTATCTTTACTAGTTAGATTACGTTAAATTAAAGTCAATAAGCATAATTTTAATCAAATATGGGGTGTTGTGAAATAAATATATAGAGAAAATAATAAAAATACAATAGAATAGACTACATCTGTCTAAACAATTTGAAGACATACATTGAGACAATTCCTTAATATTTCTAATGAAATTGTATGGTTTTTAAAAAGAAAATGTGCATTTAAAAATACTTATGTTTTTTTAGCTTAGTTTAGTGGTAATCGACATATGTTCCTTTTTTTGAGATCGGAGGTTCGAACCTCATACCCCTGACTTGTTGTCTAAAAAACCTTATATTTCACATTTTTATGACATTTTAGAAATACTATTAATATATTGTATGTAAAGTGGGGATAGTTGTTTTATTGTTTACATCCTTTTTTTTAAATCTAATAACTTTGACTAATAATAATTTTTTTTTTCTTTTCCATCCCAAGGATGGTATAGTGGTAAACACTTGGGACCTTGAGGTACCACCTATCATGAGGTCTAAGTGTTACTCAGCTCAAACAATGAGTCTTGATTATAAAAATCCACTAGTGTAAGCAACATAAGAAAAACTACTTATTTCACAAGCGTTGTTTTATTTTACAACATATATTGGCTTAGAGTTTTTAATACTAGTTAATATTTAAAAGGATGTGAATTTATTGCCAATCAATTTTGTTAGAGAGATTTTTTTTTCTATTACCAATTTTCAATTTCGTGATATTGAATTTTTTTCAAAAAAAAAATTGGGATATTGAATTCTAAACTTAAAGGAGGTAATATTATTTGAACTAAAAAAATAAAAATTAACACTATATATATGTATCAAAAAAAAAAAAAAAAAGGTGCTGCGGTTGGGTGAAACATTTTTTGGTATGAATTATTTAGCCTCACGTTAGATACTTGTACCTAAATGTGAAAATTTTATTTGTCTTTTGGTTACATTTTTTTCACCTTATTAATTTTGCAGCTAGATTAAGGTATTTTCTTGGTTGTAGCTCTTTATTTTTATCTCTCTTATAATTGAAGTACTTGTTTTGACTTGATTTCGAACATTTGGTTAATTACCTAGATTTTGAAAGTTCTATTTGTTACCTTTTAGGTAGTTTATTGATTAATTCGTAGATAAATTTTTAAAATGATGTATGCCAACAAAATTTCAATACGGCAAAAGGAATCCACTTTGCAATCCCAACTAAGGTGCAGTTAATTTAAATTTTTGATTTAAGAATTCTAGTCTTCTTTGTCAGTAAAAGTAAATGATATTATCGATCAAATTAAACCAACTAGTAAATTCATGAAAAAATAAATAAAAAGAAGAAGTGAATCGAACGAGACATGTTGCCATTAAAGAAATTAAGAAGAAGAAGAATGTTGTGTATTAGGATGATTAAGTTGATTTAAATAAGGAAAACAGTTGGAAACAGAAGTTGTCGAGTTATGGAGTTGGAATCGCTCTGTAATGTTTGGAAAGTTAAATTTGATTATTGGAGTTCGGTCGGGTGCATGCATGATAAACCACGTGGCAACCAACACACCGTATTTCTTTATATATACGAGTACCATCCGGGATATATATAATATATAATTAACCAAACGTCGTGAAAGGTCCAAAATGAACCTAGTTCAACAGTAATTGGTATATATTTTAACTAAGAGATTGTGAGTTCTATTTTCCACCCACGTATTGTACTAAAAAAGAAATGATTAATCAAACATTTATGATATGTTATTTTAAAATATATATAGATCTATAAAAGGATAAAAAAGTTTTTTTTGTTGGTTAAATTTTAAAGTTGGGTATTATAGTTTTAAAGTTTCAATTTTAGTTTCTATGATTTAATTTAATTTTAATTTAGTTTTTTTAAGTCATAAAAGATGACGTGACACGTGAATCGTCGATAAGAAGAGTTGACCATAAGTTAAGGTAGGAAGTCTCGAATCGACCATTTTTTGAAGAGTAATATATCAATTTAAAGGATAGCTCAGCCATAAGAGATACTTTAACCAAAAGAGATAGTTCGGCCATAAGTGATATCTCAGTCACGGATTACCTCATCTTCAATTCATAGCTCGTCCATGCATTACCTCGTCCTTGATTCATAGCTATATCACAAAATCGTTCAGCCGTCTTTTCGACAGTACGTCGTGATTTATGTGACGGTCGTTACCGCTCCTGAACTGCTGTATGAAGTTGAACGCCTACAAATAAAGCTGCACACCTCATTTTTCAGTACGCGAAACTATATTTTCTTTATGAGTATAGATTGGATAAGTATTGGTTTGAACGTCAGAACTTTTTACTCTCTAATATACAGGTTCATTCGTTCTTCGGCCTCATCTAAGTCCAAGCTTTGTGGAGTTCACCATTTCTGTAAGCAATCTCTATCGTCTTAGAAGTTGATTTTTCAATTTTCAATTCGTTATATTTAATTTTTAATTTTAATCCAAAGTTCACATACGTGTATATGTATGTGTGTGAATGCATGCATGGATGTGAACGCATATATGAATGCCGCAAATCACAAGCATCCATCAAAATGGGAATTTTATATTTAATAATTAATTTTCCTTCATAATTTTATTTTTCTGGTCAAAATTTTGGGACAAACTCTGCGTAAAATAAAGTAAGATATTAGCGTTTGAATATTGAAGTGATTGGAATAAGTTTAGTGTCTGATTGTGTATGAAAAATCCAAAGACTAAACCAGAATTTTCCAGCCATGCTGTCCACTGAATTGCAGACAAAACTGGCTAGCCTATCCTTATTTCCAAACACCTATTCTATTTAACCTAAAAACATGCTTCAATATGCACTTATTTATATGATGAAATATATAAATAATTTCTTTATATTATTACATGACACCTAAGCTTTTTTAAGGTATAAGATAAACAGAAACAACTAAATAAATTTGCCTTTTGGCTTCTTCCATTTTTAGCCAATTTGACTAGAGATTTTGTTTTTTTATTTTCTATTTTACATTATATTTTAAATTAATTAATTTTCCTTGTAGTAATACCCTTTAAAAATATAACTTTTTCTAAAAAATGTCGTTACAATTAATTAATTATAAATATGTATTTCAACATGAACATGGTTAAAAATAAATAAAATACAAAATAGGGGGAGAAGAATGGACCGAACAAAAACATCCAGTCATATGAACTTTAAAAAATTGCACTAATTCGTATCATAACTTTAAAAAATTTAAAAACTGTCTAATAAATTTAAAAAATTACTAAATTTAGCTTTTCTGCTTATAAGCAAGAAATTATAAATAGGTATTTTTAAAAATATAGATTCCCAACTCATTTTTGTTTATACATGAATAAGGAACAAAAACTGTCCAATGTTATTTTCTTTTCTTTTATTTTCTAAAATTAGAAAATAAAAGAGATGGGAAAAGAAAGATAAAATACACTTTTGAATTTTATTTTCTAAAATTATATTTCTAGTTTGTATCAAGTTTTAGGATATGTTTCTATTGTGTGTCTTTAGTTTCCAAAAACTAACACTGTTATTCTTCAACCTTTACAAAATTTTAGATAAATGGTCTCTAGAAACAATGTGAGAGAGTGGTAGGTTTATAAATAGGCTACTTCTCTCATTGTCAATTAGTTTTGATATTAAACATATGAATAGTTAGATGGTATCAGAGTCTAACAAGCTCAAACGACCATGCGATCCAAAAAAAATTAAAGGATTCGACCAAGATGTTATGATTCCAAAAGAGCCATCATCTTGAGAGGCATGTTAATTAGGATCTCACATCGGACTCAACAATGTTTATAAATAGATGAGCTCTCCTCTTATTACCATTTTAAATTTTAAAGATAAAACCCTATGAATATTTATAGTGCTTTGGGAGAAAAGGAACGACTGAGGCAACAGTAGCATGAGTTAGCAACAATTGTCGCGACTATAGGAGGAAATGATTGGGAAGTGAAGGTAAAAAGAGTATGTTAAGGATCTCATATTGAAAAGAAAAGGGACCTTACAATGGTTTATAATAGATATGAACTACTTCTTTCATAGTCAATTGGTTTTGAGATGGAACCCCATGAATATTAATATGATATCAGAGCCCAACAAGCTCAAACGAGCATCCGATCCATCGATCTTAAGGGGGCATGTTAAGGATCCCACATTGAAAAGAAAAGGGACCTTAAGAAGGGAAAAATGACCACAACAATCCTAAAACAAATTAATGAATATATATATTTTTAATGCCTCGATCATTTAAAAAATCTAAGTTAGTAAAGTTCACTCACCAAGTTTAACCCACCGTCATATTTATGTTAAATACACTAGCGTTAATTTGTTCTCATAGACCATTTAGAACTATTTTTCAAAGTTGGTAACTAAGGACCTCTTTGGGTAATGTTTCTGTTTCTTCATTTTTAATAAAAAAAAATGAATTGTATTGTTCGCCAACCTCCATGAATTCAAATATGATAAAACAATTTTTTTTATTATATTTTGGAACCAATAGAAAATGAGAACAAGAAAAAAAATTAATTGCAAAATGCTTAGATTTCTTATAAAAAAAATTGAAAAAGGTAAACAAAGAATGAACTTTATCAAATAGACCCTAAAATGTCCGTTTTTGAAATATTGAGACCAAATAGGAAATCTACCCTCAAACTAAAATACTAGAAGTTATATTAAAAAAAAAACCACTGCGTGTATATATATATATATATATATTCCAAAAGCTTATATTATAAATTCTACTCTTATAGCAAAACTTAGTTGTCAAATGGTCAATAATTTTTTTTTTTTTTTGAGAAAATTAAACCAAAAGGTACATAGAATCTAAGTCAAAGCTACATATATAATATAATACATTAATTTGCGACCACTTCCTCACATTCTTTAGCTAATTATTAATTAGTTAATAGTTATGTTCTCAAGTTCTCAACTCAACAAACGACGACCCCACACTCTTTATACTTAATTAACTAATAACCATTAATTAATTATTAACCACTTCGCGCATGCATCTCAAAGTCGTAGAGGTGCATGCATGCATCAATAGGGAACCTAATTTATCATATAGTTTACGTGATAATTATTCTTGGTAATTATATTTATATAATTGATCATTATGATTTCTAATTTATGATTAATATATTATATTGTGTTGTTATTGTTTGATGTTCTTATGAGTGAGTGGGAATCCATGATTGAGATGACTAAAATAGGATAATTAATACCCTTAATTAATTGATTTAACATAGCTAAACAAACTATATATCATAATTAGTCCTCTTGAGAAAAGTTATATTAATGATTCTGAAAGAGTTGTTTGAAACTTGAAAGACCGGTATCAAAAAATATATATTTTACTCAAAACTTGTTTTTAATTCATGTGTATAATGAATATTAAAATTTTGTTACATTTTGGAAATTAATTACTATTAATGTATCATCACACTTCCTATGAAGAATAATTTAGTTATCATTGTAAAACATAATAAATATTAGACTTTGTAATTAGTTATTTGTAATTACCATAGTTAGTTATGGCTTTGTAAAGCTCCTGTAATATCAGTCTATTTATTAGACACTTGATGAATTAATGAAGTCAAGAAAGTTTTATTTACTCTAAGTCTAATATGCTCTCATTGGTTAGATAAGTTACATATATCTTTTCAACCACCGACTCAATCTTTTATTTTGTGATAATCAAGCAGCAGTGCGTATTGCCATCAATTATGTGTTTCCTGGGAGGGCCAAACACATCGAGTTAGACTACCACGTCGTTCGTGATAATATTGTTTCAGGACTTATCAAGCTCATCCTTGTTTGTTCTGCATCCTGTCTCGCTGATATTTTATAAAGTCACTCCCTTCTTTATCTTTTACTACTTTGTTATCCAAGATGGGTGTCTTGAATATTCACACTCCATTTTGAGGAGAGTATTAGAATTCGTAATTCGTTTTTTTTTTTGTTACATAGTACAATAGCTTTGTAACTCTACTATCAATCATAGACTCTCGATCAATTAATGAAGTTTTATTTACTCCAAGTCTAATAATAAGAAACGCGTTTGTTAGATGTTACTCCAATATATGATGATTTTAACCAAAATCCTTAGCTTACAAAATATAAAAACAAAATTAAAATCTAATTCATGGATTTTCTGCTCAAGGGTCATATTTGTTAATTTTACTCAATGTTGGAAAGTGGTCCATATTTAATATTTCAATGAATTTGTTAATCTTATCAACCTTCTATGAGTAAACTTACATACCGATTATTTCTCTAAATTTGGAGATTTAGATTCTCACCTTCCCTTTTTGTTGCAATAAATAAAATAAGATGGGTGAATCCAACATGCTATATAAACTCTAATAATTAAAATCCATACTTTATATTATATACAAATATTCCTTAACTAGAAACTTAAAAATTAAGTGTAATCATTTTATTACATAATTTCAACAAATTACGTGAACCCATATTTTTGTTTTGAACTCCATAGAGTGGAAATTACTAAAATTATTTACTTGTATTTTGTCTTTAGAATATAACATATCGGTGATGGGGATTCAAGAGCCCGTTTAGTAACGTTTTCGTTTCTTACCTCTGTTTTCTCGTTTTTTATAAAAAAAAATTGAATTGCATCGTAACACTCATAGATTCAATAATGATAAAACTTATTTTTATTGTTTACAAAATTTTTATACAATTTTGAAAATATTTCAAAAAAACGACTAAGAAAAAATATAAATAGTAGTTAGATACTTAAGCGTCCTAATAAAATAAAATTAGAAATGAAAAAAAAAACGGTACGTTAAAAATTACTGCAATTATTGTTGGGTATATTTCCGGGGGTGAATTATTGCCGGAAAACCCGAATGGTTCACGGGTCTGCTGACAAGTTTCCAAAACTTTTTTTATTGGACACTAAAGCCCACCGTAACAGTCCAAAATTACAATAGAAGGGACTGTTGCTTTTTTTTTTTTCCCTTCTTCCTCTTTTCTTTTTTGAAAAATCTTGCAAAGATTAGTTCGACAATGACACAGGTTGTCTTTAATACTTAATATTTATTGACTCTTTTTTTTTTTTCAACAATTCAAATATTGTAATGTCTCTGTCTGTGTTCATGAACCAAGCCATTATATACCATAATGTTTTTTTTTCAAAAATGTCTGCCAAGGCCCAAGATAAAGATTCTTCCCCCTTTCATATCTTGCTCGTCCTTCTGGTCATTATACTTCCGCAGGCCAAATAAATCTATTTAACTAGAATACATTAATTTCACTTTAAATGCTCATAAAAAAATATTTTTTAACAATGGCAAAGTTAGGAGGGCCAAAATTTTACAATCTAATTTTTTTTATATGATTGTACAGTTCTATAAATTGAGGGCAACGACATATAAACATAGCTCAAACTATTCTTTTTTATAGGCAAATAATTGTGAAATCTTAAATTTTGTTATATAATAAAAGACTCAAAATTTTTCTTGGAATTTAATTAAAATTATATATATCATGTTTTTATTTAAGTACTTTTGCATGAGATTTATCTCTAAAGTAATTAATTACGTTAGATTAAACAATCACAAAAATCATTTCCCATGATAACATTTTACCTAATCATCAATATAAAACTAAGAGCTTTAAAAGGTTTAGTCAAATCTGTCAGAGATTCCATCTTGAAAACATAAGAGACCTAACAAAAGGTTTATAATAGACATCGATTACTCCTCTTGTTATCAATTGATTTTTAGACGAAACCCATGAATATTTTAATTTAGTATCAAACCCAAAAATGTTCGTAATCGTGAATATTAATTAATAAAATCAACGACACCTGGCTAAAATATTAGGCCCATTCCATAAATTTAGCTTTTTTTTTGTAAAATGTTGTATAGCTTTTGTTTTGCATATATATATATATATGTATGTATATGCACATAATACATACATATATAAACATACACATGCATGTGTACATGAAATATACATACATAAAAGTTTTATCTTTAACCCAAATTTATGTAACCCCTCCCTCTCTCTTTCTCATTAGGGCTTGTTTGGCATCCCCAAAAGCCCCATATTCCCATTATATACACTCAATCGAAAAAAATAAAAATAAAAATTCCGACATTGTTCTTGAGAGAGAGCAAAAATTAGAGATAATGGAGGGAGAGAACTCGAACTACCATTACAGAGAATGCCTTCGAAACCATGCAGCCAGTCTCGGCAGTTACGCCACCGACGGCTGCGGCGAATTCACCCTCGACGACGCCTCCTCTCCGCCCAACCACCTCCACTGCGCCGCCTGCGGCTGCCACCGCAACTTCCACCGCAAACTCACCTACATCGTCGCCCCACGCGCCTCCGCCTCCGACGACGCCCTCAACATCGACTACGACCGCCACGCCGTCGTCGAGTACTCCCCCGCCGCCGACACCGGAAAGAAGCGCTTCCGCACAAAGTTCACGCCCGATCAGAAGGACAAGATGCTCGCATTTGCCGAGAAATTGGGCTGGAAGCTGCAGAGGAAAGATCTCGACGACGAGATCGAGAGGTTCTGCCGGAGCGTGGGCGTCACTCGCCAAGTTTTCAAGGTTTGGATGCACAATCACAAAAATGCCTTCTCTTCTACTTCTGCAGCTTCCACTGGAAATGCCTCTTCTCTAACGCAGTAAGATTAATTAATTAATTATTCCAATTAAATTAATTAATCCTCCAGATGTGATTTTATTAGAGGCCTAATTTCTCCTTTCAGATCCCTTTCTTATTCTTGCTTAAGAGGGTCTATATGGGCTTTTCCGCTGTATTATATATTTATATAAAACTAATTTTCTTCCAGGAAAAAAAAAGTGTGTTTCTGTGTCTTCCTTTTTTTACTTTCTTTTTCTGTGCTCTTTTTTTTTTCTCCCCAAATTTTCATGAAAATTACTGACACTGACCATGCGTAGAGAACAGAACAGTGAACACAGGCTCTGATCTCTGAATTATTGACCATTTTTCAGTTTCATCCTTCAATTATTAGTTCATTCTCATTTACCCCCTAAATTGGTCGAATTCTTTTACGCCTCACATGATTATTTTTTGTTTTTCTTTTACCAATTCACCATTAAAAACAATAGAAAATATACGAAACTTTAATTACGCGAAGAAACAAAAATTTTAAAAGCGTCAAACTAAGCATTTTGGCATCACTATATTCCATTAAGAAAATGATTAAAGCTATGTGGAAATGATATAATTTTAATTAGTAATACGCTATAAATCTTAAATATATATTTTTAAAGCTCGAAATAGGAAAAATGATTCCCCACATGGGATATGTAAAATAAGAATTAATCAAAATTGTGATCAGCTATTTTAGTTTTCAATTTTGTAAGATTTCAAAACTATTTTCGAAATAAATAAAAAGAAAACGCATAAAAACGAAATGATTACGTACCAATAACCTCACTTAGTACTTATGAGTTATGAGTGTTGGTTTGAATTTTGTTTTTAAGCGAGATATAATATAATGTTTGTTCTTTGAGTTTGCTTTAACTATTTTTAGAATTGTTCTATGAAACTATATGTCAAAAATTAAATTATTGGGCACTTACCATTATTGTTCATGATTAGCATTTTAGGTTGGATGTATTTTCCACACATAACAAATATAAAAACAAATTGCTTAAACTAAATATATATATATAAACTTACCACATTCATAATCAACATAAATTTTCCCAATAAGAAATTAAATTTTATTTCGAGTGTACGAGACAAATTACGTTAATTTCCGAAACTCGTTAGTACAAGCTAGGTAATCTTAAATTTTCTAATTTCAATGTGGACACATATAAACTTACATAAATTCGACGTTGGATAACAAAATCTTGACAAAATTTTCAAATGTATTGATCATGCGCTCCTACGAAAATTTAAACATACATTAAATGGGTATAAGTTGGAAAATGATAAAAACAAATGACATAGTTTTTGAGTACCAATCCCAAATTAAAGAAAAAATAAATTAAAATAAATTAAAATAATTATCTGTAGGCAGTAGGTATCTTTCTACCCACACCAATTTTTTAATTGTCAACTTTTTTTCTTTTAAGAAAATGGAATAAAAAAAATATTTTATATCTCTTATCTGACAACTTTTTAAAGATAGTAAATAAGAGAAGAGAGGTATCTATGGACCAATAAACATCTAAATATTATTCATTAAATTACTATTTCAAAAGATTCCAAACATATTTCAAGATATTACAAGTGTAGTAGCTATGTTATGACCGCGAAATGAGTGGCATATTTCTTCCCCTAAATATCAAATGATGAAAAAAAAAATTCAAATTTCAATTTTTGAAATTAAGTGTCTTATTCATTAAAGCACATTTCAAACCTTCAACCCGGTGACTTTTCCTAACTCGCAAATCTTTGCCCAGATCCCTTTATTTTTTACCGCATTCTTGTTTGAACTTTTTGGTGCAAATATCATATCAATATTCATGTTAGATCTCTTATCTTTTCAACATGAGATCACTAATATCAATAACGACAACCGTTATATTTTTGACAAAAATGAAAAGAGTCATGCAAAAGAAGGGAGAGACGTGAGAGATTTATTCTCTTTTAATGGTAGTAAGTAGGGAGACAAGTGACGGAGTATTATTGGGTTCAAATTTGAAAATGTTAAAAGAAAAAGAAAAAGAAAATAGTACGTAAGTAAAGTAAAGCCAAACGGCTATGGGGTGTAGTGTCGATTTCATTCCCGTCGGCATTTGCGTAATGAATTATGATGTTTTGCATTATAATTTATAGCGCAGCTCCACCACCGCTCATTCTATGCCCAATTGCCAAACCCGAAGCCATACTTATTTGTTTGTTTTTATTCACTTTCCCCATCCAATCACGTGAATTTTCTGCACCCTCCCTCACTTCTACAGTCTCCTTCCCATCAGCCACTCGTTTTTTATCCCCACCCAAATTCCCCCCATTGCCCCTCCCTCCTCACCTTCCTACCATGGCCAAAATGGTCAATTGGATACCCACAAAATCATTTCTTCCATCACTGCCCTTTCATGTCCATGTATATATGTAACTATATATAATTACATATACATACATAAAAGATCAAAATTTATTGGTTTTGTGTTTTCTCTGACCAAATTTTATATTTGCTAGATAAGGGAAAATATCAGGAATGATAATATTATGAAGCCTATGTTCAAAGTAAAAATGTGGAGGTATTTGACAAGTTTTGTCGTCTTTTTTTCTAAAATCATGGTTTGTTTCTTAAATGATTTCTAATGCAATATATATTGAAATTTTAGACTAACTTAAAAAATTAAAATTGTAAGGGGAGCAACCAAATTTGACACTAAGTTGATATTTCTTACTCTTTGTCAAGTTATAACCAATGGATGTTAAGTAATAACACGAGTCACATGGTTGAATCTTTTTAACTCACCAACAAACAAAAAAAAGAAAAAAATTGAGTGCGTAATGTTGTGAACCACAAACAATGAAGGGATCCAAATCATTAAAAAAAATTTAGAAGTATAAAATTTTTATGTAGGTCTAGATTCCTAATAGTATTAAATTTGCAATTGTATCCTTCGTTAATGAAAACTAAGAAAAAAGTGTGAGAATATTTTAGATATTAGTAATGAAAAAAAAAACTTTTTATGACGTTGTATTAAAAGATTCTTTTTGTTTATTCTCCCTTCCATATATATTCTTCTCCGACATCCCATTTCAATTTTTCCTAAATTCTACCATTTTCCTCTTTTGATCGACTGGGGAACGAAGCCGCAGATTTGAGTCACTATGGACTCTGTTTCGTAACACTCTCGTTTCTCGTTTTCAAATTTCTTAAGAAACCTAAACATTTTACATCTAACTATATCTTTTGTTTCTCATTTTTTGAGAACAGTCTCAAAATTGTATAGAAATTTTGAAAACGATTAAAACAAGTTTCTTATTTCTTTGTCACATTTCTAATTTGTTCCAAAACATAAATAAGAATATTATTTTATCACACTCGAATTCATAGATGTCGAGGCTATGCAATTCATTTATCTTTATTAAAAATAAAGAAACAATGACGTTATCAAACGAGCCTTACGCATTTATTCCTAGATTGCTGCCGGCGAGCCACTTGCATGGGTTGCATATCCTCGCACCACCATTCTGTGTCTCGCTGCTGGAAGGTTGCGTGGGTTGGAACAATTGCTGCTGTCGCCGGATGCTTGCTCTCACCGGAGGAGGGATTTGGGAAACAAGGCGATGGCTGGTTTTGGATCTTGTTCCAAATGGCAACTCTCAAAGTCATTGGAACCCCATTTACACAACCAAATGATGCCTGAAATTTTTATTTCACCCTTTTAACCAACCCCAAATCTTAGGGAGTCTATTATGAAGTATATGTTAGATATATTGATTATTGAGTATATTCTTTTTTATATTTGTTAGGTAGGTATATATTATATAATCTAATATTTTAATATATAATAATAAAAATATTGGACAAGTGTATGTTTACCTACTGTAGGTTATATCAAAAGATTTCGTCGGTCTCTTAAAAAACCAGAAAAAAGGTTCGTTGGAAAAAAGAATTGAAAAGTACTTTAAAAATGTATTTATAATATAACCAACCATATAACAATATAAAATATATATTATATAATTTAATTAATACGCTAGAAAAGATAAACAAGCTACTGGAAAAGAAATGGATCGTTGAAAAAATAGAAAAAGTTATCGAATAGTGAAAAAATGTTGTCAAAATCATTGAAAAAGGAAAGTAAAACGAAACCGAAAATATGAAGCTTGAACGAGAGATGCCAACGACCAAGGTTCGTGGCCGGCGAAGATCATCGGGCAGTTGGTGGACCAGCGGTGAGTTTCACCGGACAATGGGAGGAAGGGGAAGGTGGAAGGGGGGAGAGAATAAGATAAGAAATTGAAAAAATAAAAGTCCAACTATTCATAAATATATTATTAGATTAATATATTTTACCGAGTCGGTAATTAAAGTGTCCCGTCATCTAATATTATTCAAACTTAAGATCATTTATAACTATTTTTCAAACTTCAATTGTCTAAAAATGTATATTTTGAAATTTGAGGGACTATAAAGACACTAAATTCAAACTTTAGGGAGCAAAAGTGTTCATTTTAAAACTTGAGGGACCAAATAGACACATATTCCAGACAAAAAATGTATTTTTCCCAATAGAATAAAAGATAGAAAAAAATGTTTATAATTTTAAAATGAATCCTAAAACGTAAACAACATATAATTATAAACATTTCACGTTGAATTGACATTTTTTCTGGAGATTTTTTTAGTGCGATGATTTAAGATATGAGGGGTCGATCCTCCAACTTTGAGGGAATTAATATATGTCAATTAGCACTGAGACATATTCATGTTGGTTTTTTTGGAAAAAAAAAATTTAAAATGACTTTAATGTAAATAATAACGATATATAGTTTGACATTTTTTTGTCCTTTTTTTTTCTCCTTATAATTAATGAAAGACAGCAAAATTTGACGGCAGCAAATGAATATGTGTATAATATAATAATTTTATTAGTTTTTTTTAATATAAATCATCAACATGAGTTCCATGGTAATTAACACCTATATCTAGTTAAGAGGTCATCAATTCGAATCTTCCACTGCACTTTTTGTATTAAAAAAATAATATAAATCAACAAGTATGTCTAAGTAAAAGTTGTGAATGAGAATCGTTTGGATAATATTATAATTGTATTAGTTTATTAGCAATTAGTTTGCATAATATTATCATTTTATTATTTTATTAGAGGGAAATTGTGGTAGGTGGATAATTCTTTTTAATTTCAAAATATGTCTCCTATTTTTTAAATTTTCAAATATAACAAAAATTTTCACTTATATAGTATATCACATACATATGGCATAGATATTCATATTAATAGTATATTATATATATATGACATGCATATTAAAAATATATTAAATACGTGTATCAATAATATATCATATATATATTATATGTATATTGCAATTGTATCATCCACCACTTATATTAGTAGTATTATATTTATATATATATAAATAAATAAATAAGTGATATATTACATATATATATCATCTTGATAAAATGTTGACTCCCTTTTTTTTTAAGTACTATTTGAAAAGATGAAAAGATTAAATGTAGTTGTTATTTTATTAATTTTACTAAATATTTTTAGTAAGAGCTGTTAATAACTCGTATCAATATTTGTCGTGTCAACAAATTAAAAAATAATAATATATATATATATATATATTTCCGACTCGATTGGGGCTGGGTCCGTCGCACGGATTGAATTGGACATTTTGCCTCTTTTCACTTCCCTCGTAGGCTTTCATCTCGCGGGCAAATTCTGCGTAACCAACCATGGAATTGGAAGCTACAGCAGAAGAGGAGTCACCAGCTCAAGACCCAAACCCCAAAATCTCCCTCTTCCCGCTCTCGCTCGCGCCCCAAAATCCTCAGGGAACCTTGCCCAATTCAAGCGTTCCTCAGTGGCTCTGCAACTCCAGCTTCACCACCGACCTCTCCGTCATCGACGATGCTATTTCTTCTCAAAATATTGTCTATTCTGCCCTTTCAGACGATGCCAACCGGGAAGACGCTGTGGAGGATGAAGGAGGTTCGAGTGCCGAACCTGGGGCGCAGAAGTCTTCTCGATCATACGAATTGCTGGAGTCTTCTGCTTCGGACGACGATTCCGAGCATGAAAAGAGGAAAGAGAGGAGGAAGAAGAAGAAGAAGAGGAGGAGGCGAAATGAATACGAAGAAAGTGGAGGCTTCGGCGAATATGGTTCGAGAAAGTCCGACGTTCGAGCTTGGGCCGACGACAGTAGCAGACCTTCCAAAGATTATTACTTCGATTCTCAGGGAGACCGGGACAATTTAGCTTTCGGGTCTCTTTACAGGTATTCATATTGTTTTTTCTAAGGGTTTCGAACGTACTTTGATTCTTCCAATCCAACTCTTTTTACTAGTTTCGGGGAAGATCGTGGAAGATGATATCTTTTATATATAATGCATATGATGAAAATTGTAGCTTTCAATCCCATAGTTCTCTGAAGTTGAAGCTAGGAATTCAGGTCCTCTTTAACCATAAGTGTACTTACAATCTATAAGAAGCGGCATTTGAAGTTTGCAATTTAGAGGAAACAACTTTCTGTTTGGAACTATTGGCGAGACATTTAGAATCAGTCTTTTCACTTTTTCCATGGAAGATGAGCAGCCAAAACTGGTTGCTTCAGATTTGAAGTTTAAGTTCACTATCTGTGTTTTATCACAATACAGGATGGATGTTGCACGTTACAGGCCACTCAACCCTGGGGAAAGACCTGGACTTTATGTTCATGGATTTTATCAGTGGAATAAAAGCGGCTCAGCCTTATTCAGAGATGCTGATGCTGATGCGTTGGATAGTAAAGTAAAATCGGGTGGACGATATTGGTCTGCAAAGAATGCAGCCATAGAGCGACATAAGAACTTCAAACGTGTACGCATCGGTTTTTCTAGAAAAATTTCAGATACATTCTTGGATGATTTCATTCCTTTGTCGGATGTTCAAACATCAAATAATCTCGAGGAATCTTGGGAAGATGAAGTGCTACGAAAAACTCGGGAGTTTAATAAACTTACTAGGGAGCATCCCCATGACGAGAAGGCTTGGTTAGATTTTGCTGAATTTCAAGATAAGGTTGCAGCCATGCAACCTCAGAAAGGTGCTCGCTTGCAAACTCTAGAGAAAAAAATTAGCATACTCGAGAAGGCTGCTGAGCTTAACCCAGAGAATGAGGAATTATTGCTATACCTTCTCAAGACCTATCAGAACAGAGATAATATTGATGTGGTGATTAGTAGATGGGAGAAGATACTGATGCAGCATTCTGGGAGTTATAAGTTGTGGAGAGAGTTTTTGCATCTCATTCAAGGGGAGTTCTCGAGATTCAAGGTTTCAGACATGAGACAAATGTATGCACATGCGATTCAAGCTCTATCTGCTGCATGCAACCAGCACATTAGGCAGGTTCTCAAGTCAAATTACTATATGTACTTTGGGCATCACCTTATTTTGCACATTACTTTCTGTTTTATCGAACTTTATGAAGTTTTTGTTACGAGCATCTGTGGTTGAAAGAAGATGTATGCCTGCTTTTGTTTTACAAGCTTTTACTCTTTTTTAGGTGGACTTCTTTATCTAGTTTTTGTAATTTTTTCCCCTTTTCCCAAGTCCCGAAGTCATATGTGCACTAAAATTCTTTTTTCAGCCTGATTATTTTGAATTTAAACAAATCTTCTTATTCCTATGTGTGGATAGATTCCATTCTTTTTATTCAAATTTTCTGTATTTTCTTTTTCTGTTTGATGCAGGCCAATCAAACTGCCAAACCCTCTGTGGAGCATGATCATATTCAGCTAGAACTTAGTATGGTTGATATTTTCCTGAGTTTGTGCAGGTTTGAGTGGCAGGCTGGGTATCAGGAGTTGGCTACTGCTTTATTTCAGGCTGAGATTGAATTTAGCTTGTTCTGCCCTGCTCTGCATTTAAATGATCGAAGTAAACAAAGATTATTTGAACACTTTTGGAATAGTGACGGTGAAAGAGTTGGTGAAGAAGGTGCCCTTGGTTGGTCTACATGGTTAGAAAGAGAAGAGGAAAATAGACAAAAGGTTATTAAAGAGGAGGAGGCCTTAGAGGCTGATGATAAAGGTGGTTGGACGGGTTGGTCTGATCCAGCACCCAAAGAGAAGAAAAATAGCGATGACACAGAAACTACTGCAGAAATGGGTGTTGCAGCAGAGGAGACTATGGCGGAATATGTGGAAGAAGAAGATATCGAAAGGGAAGATAGCACTGAAGATTTGCTCAAAATTCTAGGAATTAACACTGATCTAGGGGTAGATGGGGAGGTTAAGGACACCTCAACCTGGGCTAAATGGTCAAAAGAAGAGTCACTAAGAGATTGTGAACAATGGATACCTGTCCGGGCAAAAACTGGTATCCTGCATCTGCCTGCATACTTTTTTATTTTATAGCTCAACTCTTTTAGTTCACATTTATTATGACATGTACGCACAGAAATCATTGGAATACCATGAATCTTTGCATTCTGAAAATTTAACATGATTGCGCCATTTGAGTCTGTTTACTGATTAATCAATATCATGTTTATGTAATCCTAATTCTTACTGTGAAACAGCAGATGTTATTCATGATGAAGAGATGCCTGATGGAGAAGCAAACGAACAACTTCTAAGAGTTGTATTATATGAAGATGTCAAAGAGTACCTGTTTTCATTGATTTCAAGTGAAGCCCGTTTATCCTTAATATATCAGCTAATTGAATTCTTTAGTGGAAAAATCTATTCAAGGTATATACTGTTCTTGTGTACAACCTTATTTATAGTCGTTTTCAGTTTGAAAACCACAGCCGTAATATTCATATATATATATATAA
Organism: Momordica charantia; assembly: GCF_001995035.1. The sequence continues at coordinate 1,696,101 of NW_019104497.1, forward strand.
TTATGTTCTCTATTTTGTACTTGAATATGTGAACTGCATTGATATCTTTTAACAAGCGGTGAAATACTTTGCTGAGTGAATTAGTATGTTTCATGTAAAAAGTTGTTTCTCAAAGATTATGCTAGAGCTTCTTGAAATACAAAATCTTCTAATTGATGGACGATACCTTGCAAGGTGCCTTTTTGGGTTGGATTGAGGCTTAGTAACTAAGATTTAACTGAAGACAATAGGCAAAGAGTAAGCGAGTTTTTTATTTAATTCTGAAGTCCTGTAAGTCGTTACTATGAGAAGCGTTTGAGATAAAGCTTCTCTTGCTCCTACATTTAGTCCTCACCCCCTTCAACCATTGATTTGCAGTTTTGCCGTCTATCTCCTGGACTTAGGATTTTAGGAGAGCCTAATAGTTAAGAACTTCAAAAGAGATCTTCCCCCGTTTTCTAATCAATAACTATAGTACTCGATGCCAAAATACTTTTTCTACAGCAAAGCTACAGGTGGTGTTTAAGAATCTATGGAAATGCCAAATGGGTTGTTTTTTGGTTGAAAATGGTGGAAATGTTGAACAGGTGGTTTCTGGAGTGACTGCTATAGGTGTCCATCAATTCACAATTTTCTGATAGTATTATAATTTGAGTCTGTCTATGGGAGGAAGCTGTTTTGTTTTTGGTGTCAGTATGATCAATCGTCATTATCAAGATATTCATTTAGCACTAACCTTTTATCGCTGTCAACTCTTGTCTTCGGTGATGTTCATGTCTTAGTTATGTGCAAAACTAGATATTGCTCTGGTTTCTTTTTAAAGGCAAATTCCTTTTACCTCTTTGCTTGACAAATGATTGACATTTTTTCTCTCCATCAGGGCTTCTTCAAATAGTTCAAGTTGGATGGAGAGAATACTTAGTTTAGAGGCATTGCCAGACGATATATTACATTACCTGAGAAGTGTCCACGATGTTCTTAACAAAGGACAAAATATCTCTGGTGGCTTCACTTTGGAGGTCCTTGTGGGAGGTTCTGATAACTTATCTAGTATGTCTGACATGATGAAGTTTCTTCGCAATGCTATCTTACTTTGTTTAACGACTTTCCCACGTAATTATATATTGGAAGAAGCTGCTTTAATTGCTGAAGAGTTATTCGTTACAAAAATGAATTCTGGTGGCTCCTCAGTTACCCCCTGCCGTTCCTTGGCAAAGAACCTCTTGAAAAGTGATCGTCAGGTGGTCTATTTTCTATTTACTATCAACATATATGCTTTATTTGTGTTTGAATGTCTATCTGTACACCATGTATGCTTTGTTGTCATTAAGGAACTTTACTCTTAAAAAAATAGTAGTACTGACAGAAGGTGGTTGGGTTCCAGGTCAGAGCAGACAAAAACTTTTGAATTTATGTGGAATAAGTTATTGCCATTGCTATTATTATTTTTACTATTAAAAAAATTGTAAGATAATGGAATAGAAGTTTAGGTGCAACTGCATGAGACAACAGCTCCATGGGATTTACATCTTTCAACATCTTAAACTTCTGCTTATGAGTTATGTAGTTACCTCCTATTTAGTTGGGTTATTTTTACCATATTGACCTTGGATTTTCTAAACTTGAAGTCTAAACTAGATCACGATTTGGTGACAAGATCATCATATCATCAATGTTGATGTCCTTTTCTTGGCTCGCATTTATGCTTCATTCCTGATTATACTAGGGTGGTCCCTAAGGTCCTTTTGTGGCTAATTGTCTTCTCTATCGTAATTGAAAGTTCCTTTTTTTCATGAAGCATAGAAATAATCGCATCTTCTGGATACACGTTCTTTATGCAATGGGTCTACATCCTCATTTTTGTACTATTACCACTATGATTTATTTCTATAACTGAATTATTCAAGTCTGACATAATTGACGTCATCTTGTGATAATTTTAGGACGTGTTATTATGTGGAGTCTATGCACGACGAGAGGCAACATATGGAAATATTGATCATGCTAGAAAAGTATTTGACATGGCATTGGCATCTGTGGAAAGCCTTCCTGTGGTATATTACTGTATCATTAAATGTGAATGCTCATTGTCTGTGCTAAAGTATCAGCAGTTTATGTGTTATTGATGCTACTTTTTAAGAAAAGAAAAAACAATCTTCAATTACGTCATCTTTGGGTTAGTTTTTATTTTAAGAGAAGAAAACTGTGTCCAAACAGTAGAATGTCCTTGCATTTCGACTTTTGTTATTGGCATTCCTTGAAGCTCTTGCTTTCTTTTGATGCCTTGACTTGCAACTCCATGTTGAAATCCCTCGCTTATATTTGACCTATTTTATCTATCAGTTGTATGTATGTCATACAATATGTTTCTTGAAACGGACTTCTGTTACTATTCAATTTTGGCATTTTTGTAATTGTTGTAACTGAGTTTTGAGGTGCTTACTCTATGAGAGTGGAATTTAATTTCAACTGCTGTGATTTCTGGAGCAGGATCAGAAGTCTAACGCTTCTCTACTATATTTCTGGTATGCTGAAATGGAGCTTGCGAATGATCCTATCAAGGGTCATGACTCATTAAATCGTGCAGTTCACGTCTTATCTTGCCTAGGAAGTGGTGCTGCACACAGTCCATTTAAATGTCAACCATCAAGCTTGCAAGTGCTGAGAGCGCACCAAGGCTTTAAAGAAAAAGTCAGGGCAGTACAGTCTACATGGCTCCATGGAGTTATAGATGACTCGTCTGTGGCTCTCATATCCTCTGCAGCTTTGTTTGAGGAGTTGACCTCTGGATGCAATGCAGGTCTTGAGGTTTTAGATCAAGCTTTCTCCATGGTACTTCCAGGTTATTTCCCAATTCTGTTGGTTTTTTATACTATTTATTTCTTATCGATTCTGATAATCTTGAACCATTTTCTCGGAATCTGTTGCCCGCTTCCTCCCCCTGTACATTCTAAAGAAGAAGATTGCTTAATTTGCACTAGTGGAAGCTTTCATTGCCCTTCAGTATTTCATTGTGTTTTACTCTAGGGAAATCTCCACTATTAATTATAAAAGTTATTTTTTTCCGAACTAGCGTTAGCAAGTAATATGAACTTAGTGCCCCCAGCAGCCGATCATTGGATATGGAGCAATAGCTTTATGAACTAGACGTGGTAAATTGTCGATAGCTGTGAGGATGGTGAATCAACAAATGACAAATTTTTGGCTCTACGTTCTGAAGAGAGCTTCTATATTTGCTCACGTTCTGTGATTTGGCACCACTCCATGCAGCTGTGATCTTACACGCACAACAGATGTGCCTCTATTGTCAAGAAGGAAGATTGTTTTCCTATTTTATCTTCAATTTTTATTAAAAAAAAAACTAGTACAGAGAATGTTTCTGCTTCATGTTATTTGTTTATTTGGTTTATTATTCATTACTTACTATTGTTATCCATGTGCAGAAAGAAGAAAACAGAGCTATCAGCTTGAAAATTTATTCAACTACTACGTGAAGATGCTTCGGAGACATCATAAGCAATTAAGCCAAATGAAAGTCCGGGAGTCTGTTTCTCAGGGATTGCAATCCTATCCATTAAATCCAGAACTTTATAGTGCTTTTCTGGAGATCAGCTACATTTATTCGGTACCCAGTAAACTGCGATGGACCTTTGATGACTACTGCCAGAAGTAAGATGATCTCCTTGTGCTCTTTATGACACTGCTAATCCTGTGTCTGGTTTTCAGTATCCCTTATTGTAAAATTTACGGTTGAGTTCTAAACTTCTCCATACTTGCCTCTGATTAGCTAGCTATGTATTGTCAATCCTTGAACCAAATCTCTCATTTTAAAATGCAGTTACAACGTTGTGTTCTCTTAAGATGCCGCTTAGATAGTTAAACCCTTGCGCGTTCCCGAGCGTGATGGATGCACTCCACATCCCTTCATTATCTATTTCGTTACTTGTTCTATCTTTTCATTCTGACTGTTGGATGGGTTTATCTCTGTTCTGACTGAAACCTTTTCTCAATCTGACGCTTGCTTTTATCTTTTGATCGTATATTTGCCATCCAATCCATTGTTGTAAACATTTCCTTTTGCTAATTACTTGTGAACATTATACATGCTTTTCTGGTCTTGAGGCTTGACAATTTTGTGTGTAATATTCTCAGGCAACCTTCTTTGATTCTTTGGATTTTTGCATTATCCTTTGAGATGGGTCATGGAGGTTCTCTCCATAGAATCCGTAGACTGTTCGAAAAGGCATTGGAAAACGAGAATTTGCGTCATTCTGTTCTACTCTGGCGCTGTTACATATCATATGAGCTGAACACAGCATGCGATCCTTCTTCAGCCCGACGAGTTTTCTTCCGAGCTATTCATTCCTGCCCGTGGTAAGAGCCAATTTGTTATTTACACCAGCTATCATTCTAACCAGGTTCTTTTCGTTTATGAATGAATGATGTACGTATGCTTTAGATAAACAGTATCACTTTTGTCTAACCGTTGTATGTTCTTAAGGTCAAAAAAACTGTGGCTTGATGGTTTTCTCAAACTGAACTCCGTTTTGAGCGCGAAAGAGCTTTCGGATCTCCAAGAAGTTATGCGGGATAAGGAGCTCAATCTTCGAACCGATATTTACGAGATTCTTCTGCAAGATGAACTTGTGTCTTGAATCTTGTCTTTGTCGACCTCGATGCACAGCTGCGCTCTCCCATGGCTTAAAGGGGAGTTGTTATCATGTTCTCATCCTGTTGCTCTAAAATATTGTACGGTGAAAAAATGTTATACAAGAAGTAGCTTCACATTCCCCTCCCTATATAGGCGATGTTCACTGTTTTGTTTTTCTTCTTTAATTGGACGATCCTTATAGATTGTACATTGGGTGAGAGGAGACACAGGGTTGGGTTCAATTTAAAGCTAGGTTATAAGTTTGTTCGAAGTTAATTTTTGAGTTGCTTTATGACTTTTTAAATTAGTTTAGCTGAGTTTTAACGGACGTGGGATGAAAATCGAATGCTTTAACCAATTGAGCTATATTCATAACTCTTGGTCAGAAACTTATATTTTCTTTTAATTCTTTGTGTAGTCGTTCTTTTAGATTTGTCCCACCCAACCATTTTTTAAAAGTTATTAATTAAAGATTATTAACTTTCTTAAAATAAAAGTTGACATAAAAATAGGAAATGAATTCATTCTTAAAAGAAAAAAAAGAATTTTCAATGTACTATCATTTCCCTCTTTTAAAGAAAAGTTGTAAATATATAACTTTCAACCATCCAAATTAACTCATTGATGCCTTAATAATCTAGGTTATAAGTGCATCATTATTAAAATAAAAAAAAATAAAATCAACTAAACCGGTTTTTAGTGCAATCGCATTTCTAATTGGAAATAAATGGCTTAACCAGTTGAACTATTAAACTAAAATAAACTCAATTTTAATGTCACGTATAAAATTTTAATTAAATCAAATTTGTAGCATGAACCATTTCATTCAAGACCTTCCCAACTCAATCAAACTTAGGACATAATTCTATTATTCACATCATGACACAATTATTTTGTAAAATATTTCCATTCATTTTCTAAATGCATATTGTTTCGAGCATTTTTTAAAATTTAAAAACCAAAAATAATTTAAAAGTTCTTCAACTATATATCTGTACGCATGTTAAATTCTTCTAGTGACAAAATAACTTCATAAAGATTTAATAGCCATATAGATTATAAGAAATTATTGCAGTTCAATTCTAACTAATCATAATTAATTAATTAATAAATTCTTTCTAAAAAAATCATAATTAATTAATTAATAAATTCTTTCTAAAAAAATCATAATTAATAAATTTTTAATATAAAAAATTAATAAAATTTTCATTGCTATATATATATATATATTTTTTTTCCTCTC